>JAVQJG010284999.1:0-10283 GCA_036024015.1 Craterocephalus amniculus | reverse complement strand
AGGCAAGGCAAGGCAAGTTTATTTATATAGCGCCTTTTAGGTCCAAGACAATTCAAAGCGCTTTACATACAACATAAGAATTACAATAAGATGAACACAAAATCAAACACAAAATCATTCAAATGATGTAAGATTTAGTGACACCCCACAAGAAAATTCAGAGTATATTTTACACATTTAAAGCAACACAAGTATGTTTTTTGGCCAGATTTTAGAAGTAGAAAAGACACAATACCAGGAATACAATTCTAAATGTTGGGCAGACGGAAAGCTCCCATAGCTGCCCAGAACTCTGAAAATGTCAAGAACTGGAGAAAAGTAAAAAGAAGAAATAGGTCTCCTTCATTTTGTATAATATAGATATAGTCAAAGGAAAACATATCTGGGAGAATTAATTGGTATGATGAATATTGTGATTATTATACTTCGTGTTGTTTTATCAAGTCACACCAATAACTTCTACTAAATCCTAAAACTTTCTATAAAACTGTATCAAGGTCATCATAGTGTAAAAAATGCTTAATTTACTCAGATAATGCAGTAAGGATGCCAGTACAGAGGGCACAATAAAAGGGCACTCACAACTGATAAATACTTGAAAACAGTCCCACAACCTTTATTACTGGTGCCATCTGAGATCATTTCTCTCTTTGTCACTGCTCCTCTTCATAGTTAGTTTTAGTTAGATAGTTCAGTTTTACACTGGACACTCAATGATGGGAGCAAAATCCTGCAACTTATTGCAAACATTTATTACTATATATTTATTTTTTGGCCTCCTCTGCAGATGTACTTGCAAAAACATTTTTGAAAGTTCTAAGAGATGTGCATAATTAACGGATAAAATAAAAAGTCACCATTCAATGATCATAGTGTGATTGTGCACAGAGGACTTCTTTGCAGCTGAGTAAAACTAAATCAACAAAGATGCTCAGAAAGGCCGCCAGTGATTCCAGTTTTCAGTGATTAAATGACAGAGAAAAACCACACAGAGAGGCTGGTGGTATGTCAAGGACATCAGTACTGAGGGAGGCGGAGAGAGACCAGTATGTAAATAGACTGAAAGTGAGTTAATGTGGTGCCGCTTCTTTGTTTCTTTCCTACTCTTATTCCTCAATCCTTTCTCTCATCTGTCTTTCTCATGCCCACCACGCTTTCCTCCTTGCATATATCGCCTGATTGAGAGGGGAAAATAAATGAGTGTGACAAGGGCTGTCATGTACGTTCCCACAAAGGCCAGCGAAGGCTAGCGCAGAGACAGGAGGTGTCATATCCTTACATCTCTCTCTGTTTCTGCCACCAGCTGGACTCTTCTTCTCTCTCCTTTTCTGTCACACTGTATCTCTCTCGTATTCATTTCTGTCACTCGCTGTCTCTCCTCCCTGTCTGCATTTAGTTTCCACAGGCTTTCCACCTCTATGGATCTTTCAAACCTCCAACTTTTTGTGAAAGTATTCATGGTAACTCTGGTATGTTGAACTGTTATTGTACATAAAGAGGAGAATGGAATATGTCTTTGCCATACCCTTTTGGTAACCAAAAGAGAGTATTTTCTGTAAATGCCATTTCAGAATGGACAGAGGGCCAGAAAAAAAACTGTTTACTGTGGATAGACATCTTCCCAGGGGCTTCAAGATATCTTCATACACTCTACACAAAGTGCTATGCCATATTTTTTATGAGCAGATTTAATCATGCATATTTTAAGTTTAAAATTTGAAATCTATGAAATAATAATTTAACTAAAGTTTTACACATTTTCTTTATCTCAATGGTGTATGAAATAAGTTAAAAAATAATAAAAATAAAACTCAGTATACCATTGTGACCCATACTACTTCCTCAAGCTTTTTTCTTTATTGTTTTATGTCTTTATTTTCTCTTTAAACAAAATTTAAAACACCAGTGTGCAATAATAACTCCCATTAATTAATGCCAATAAGCTACAAGCGTGTCCTCGATGTATTTGGTACCATGCTACTGCTAATAGCTAACATCGTCATGTGAATTTTTTATTTTTCATCCTTTTTCTTTTCTCGGTAATATTTCCTCCCTCTCCTGGGGTAAAGAGCATTAACCCTTCCCCATAGGCTTGTTTGATTACCAATACAGTCCCATGCTCTTCTCCTACATCCTACTAGCTTTCCTCAAACTTTCCTTGACTTGACTTTTCAATCAAGCCAAGAAAAAGTGTTACTTTATTTATTGTTTTTTATTATTTTGGACAGTTCAATTGTACCCTCTCTGTCTGCAAACACCAACTGGCAGCTGCGAGTATGTGTCCATGTGTAAATGCAGGTGGCACCTCACAGATTTTATAAATATATGCATGCAAGCACTTGTGCTGAACTCTTGAATTAATACACCTACTCCATTGTGTGCATGGGTGTGACTTGAGCGGCTGGGCAACTCTATTGCAGGAACTCGGTCAGCTGGTGTAAAAATGGGGTCAAATTGGCTATTCAAATGCCCTTAATCTTCCAATCCTTCATAAAACCTACCTGACACTCCCCAATGAAACTTCACTCTGAAACCCACGGTAAATAGTTCCTTTCACCGTCTGATGAACTCACAAACATCCAGCAAGACATGCTGAAAGCTTCTGCGTGTGTGCCCTGAATCATTGCGTCCGTTTACGCGTGTAGCATTTGTCTCTCTGTTATCTGTGTGTGTGTTTGTGTGCGTGTGTGCATCACTTTGACCATATTCACATACCCTCTCAGTTGCTTTCAACTCCAGTTGAATGGGGTTTGTTTGCATTGGGAGTGAGTGAGGGGGAGTCGCGATCAATGCCAAAACCATTATGGGACACACTTTAAGTAGAGCAGCCCCATTTTAGCAATTTGGCAGTAGCCGGGGCCCACATATGGAATTATTTGATCAATAGCCTTGTAGCTTGATAGAGAGGAGTAAATTATACGATCAATGTTGTGTACAGTGTCTTTACCTACTCACTTTGAGTTTCTGTTTTGTGTGATTCTTTCTGTTTGTGTGCAGACATACCAGTACTTGGGAAGGTGCAGATGCATATTTCCCGACAGCTTTTGTCTGCTCTCCACACTGGTGCTGCACTGCTGCACCATTTACTTTCCTGCTTTGTGAAATAAAGGCCTTGTTTCCTGAGGCTCTTTGTACATTTCTTGCTTGCTTTCTGGGCATAATATGTTCTGTTTGAGGGTGGAAACAGAGAGGGATATCAAATGGCAGAGATGAAAATAGAATGAATGGGGAGTAGGGGAGACCGCCTAAATTATTGATGTGTATCATAGTGCGAATGAACACACAACATACTCAGCCATCTTCTTAGCTATTCACCTCCAATAACACGTTCTTATTGCTCCACCAACAAGTGCACCTTTTGTGCCTCGACATGAATGATACATTTGTGTATAATGCATGCCCAAGCACATTGATTTTCACTTACAATGATAAATATGGATGCAGCACACATAGGAACGACTGCTTGGTGTTTTGTTTGCAGTAAGCATCTTTGCAAAGGGAACTCATGAGCTGAAGTGGCTCAAGTGGAGAAATACTTCTTATATACAAACACACAACAAAATACACACTCTTCTCTTCTGAGTCAATGTCTGTCTCTGTGAATGAGATCACTACTCCATCCTGTCAGTCTGAAACACTTTCTGTGTGTGTCTTAGCCTGAGCGCAAGTGGCGTACATCAGGGTGAAGCGATACCTCTCCTCATTGTAGGTTCATGGTCGTGTACGTGTCATAGAACTCACAGAGAGACAGAGAGAGACAGCCTGATAGCCTGGCAAAGCGGTCTTAGTTTGAGCCTGATTTGTTTTTGTTTTTTCCATCTCCCCCCCCTCTCTCTCTTGTCACATGGTAAAAGCTGAACTGTCGGGGCAACGGTAAGCAAACGACACGAAGAGGTTGGGGCAGAAAGAGAAGTGGGTGGATGGTTGGAGATAGAGAAAGAGGAGGGGAGGGGGACACAAAGGAGAGCCTGTCATACTCACTTAGATGCTGAAATATTAAAGTGAGCAGTCAGGTTGTAATTTTCCTAGGAAAGCCAGAGAAGAGGGGGATAAGTGAAGCAGGGGGAGGGAGGGGAGGAGGGGGCACAAGTGATAGAGATGCATAGAGAGGAAAGGTATCACCACTGATCTCTCTTTCCTCTCTTCTTGGAAGAGACACAGGCACACATTTAATACAGTGACTTTAATTAGCTTGGCTTTATACGGTCTGTCTCTTTGCTCCTTTTCTCCACAAGATGTGAATAATTCAGCAGGAATGGTGTACCGCTGCCTCAAAAAGACAGCAGGCTCACTGATCTGCAATGTATCTGTGGGAGAGAAAGGGAGGGAAAGTGAGGCTAGGATAAAAGGTCTTCAAATTCAGACAAAGTAAAAGACTGAATTTATTTCTAAAAAACCTCAAAACCATATAAAAATTTTCCTGTTGTAATTGCAAGTTATCTGATTGTGCTAATGATCTGGGGTTATCTAAACATATGCATTGCCTAAGCGTGTTTAGTTGACAGATGTTGGTTTCAATTAAATGTAAAGAATGTTATCACAGCATATGTGGGGAGATGCAGCCTATTTCAAAAGTGTAAAAATACAGCATAAAGTATTAGAAAGGGTTGAGTCTATCCCAGCAATTAGCAGGCAAGAGGCAGGGTGCACCATGAACAGGTCGCCAGTCCATCACAAAGAACTAAGAGTAACCAATTGACCTACCATGCATGTCTTTGGACTGTGGGAGGAAGCCAGAGTACCTGTCATCCTAACCCTAACCCACGGATAAACAGGGAGAACAAGCAAACTCCACCCAGAAAGGCTTTTTCTGAGCCCCTCAGAAGGGCAGGACTCACTTGCTGTAAGGCTGCCATGCTAACCACCACACCACTGTACAGCCCAACTTGCATGGATTTAGTATTAAAATAGATTAGGAAATACGTTTTTTTGTGTACAAAACCTTTGATGTTGTCGTTAGGACAGAATGTAAAAGTAAATTACATAAAATGAAAAATAAAAAAGATATACTTGAAATAAAATGATCGTACATGTCCATGGTATTGGGCTGCCTTTATAAAAAGCAATAGCAAAAATAATCTTGTGACAAAATGTATAATGGCAATAATGTTCCACAGAGTATATTACTGTTTTATAAAAAGAAAAGGCTGGAACAATAAATCATGTTGATGTTCACTTATTTCCTTTTTTATGAACTAAAAGAGCTTGAATGATGACATGCTCCCGGTCCACCCACATTCTTGCTCTGATAATTATGTCATTGGTCTTTGCATGATGACATAGTCTCTATAATGTTTCCCTACATGACAATGTACACATGTCAGTTAAATCTGATTTAAGATTACTACCTAATTAAAATTGTATATCCATCTCTAATATAGCACTTCAATTCACTTCAATTCAATTCAACTTTATTTGTATAGCGCCAATTCATAACAGAGTCATCTCAAGGCACTAATCAGTTTAAGCAATCTGATTGTCAAACATTCATATATACATATATACTGGCCAATTAATAACAAATAGCCTATGTAAGGAAACCAAAAGACTGCATCGAAAAGAGTCTTCGATCAATCCCCTTTTGAGCAAGCTTTGGGCGACGGTGGGGAGAAAAACTCCCTTTTAACAGGAAGGCAAAACCTCCAGCAGAACCCGGCTCAGGGAGGGCGGCCATCTGCCTTGATCGGTTGGGGGTGGACACGACAGAAAGGATGACCATGGATGGAGAACGTGAGAGCCCAAAGTGAGGATAGAAAGAGACTGTAGAAATAGTGCGTAGAAAGAGAGTGGAGAAAGAAATGACTGACAAAGAGGGTCAATGGAGAGGAGAGAAAAACTGTGTAGAAAGAGAGTGAAGAACTGGGTGAGAGACCAAGAGTGTAAAAAGAGGAGCGAAGGAGTGTAGGAAGAGATATATGTATATCAAGGAGAGATACAACCATGACATTCCATCGACTGAGATCTGCTGAGAGAGGAGAAAATATGTTGATGATGGCAGTATTGTCATATGTTTATACATGACAGATGAGGATGAAAAGTGTCACGAGACGTCCCTCAGCAGCCATTTCAATGAACTTGTTGATTTGTGTCCATAGACAGACGCAGGACGCACAGTGTTACCACTGTCAACACGTTTCACGAAATTGTCCCCAGGCCATTAATGCATCACATTTAAAAAGGTTACAGAGTCCACATTTGGAAGAGCGAGGGCTTGCGTATAAAGTTAGACACTCTCAAGCCAGCAACCAGACAGACTCCTGTTCCTATTACTTATCTTTTTTTTTTTTAGAACTACTGAACTTTACAAGTAGTTTTTTTTAAAAAAGTAGTACAGTGTGAATGCAACAATTTTGACAGGATCAGAGGTGATCTACTGTAGAACAGTATTTCTGCCTTTCTATCCATGAGAGAAGCAGCTGAGACAATGATCTCACTGTGATCTCATATTCAGTAAAAGCGACCCCATTCCTAAACTTGAACCACATCTAGTATATAACCATGCTAATACCAGGTTCTCTGTTGCTTTAAAATGTTCTGATGCTTCTGTTTTTCAAAAAAGTTTGGCAAAAACTGCAGATAGCATCCAAACATGTAAAAATTCCTGTTGGCAAGGTTTAGACCAATGTTGTCTTTTCTAGAGAATGTGACATTAAAGCAAGGAGATATCACACTAATTGACATCAAAAGGCCAAAAAACGTTTTTCACACATAAATGATCATTGCAAATGCAAAGAAAATCTAAAGTAGTTAAGATGCCGATTTAAAGTTGTTACATTTAGTTCTTACAGAAGCCATTTTAAAAGGTTTCTATTCATCTTCATGGATTTTGAGATCACAGTTTACTAATTGTTTTACACTGCAGTGTTACATAAACCTCTCATTATACCTAATGGCTGTGCGCCCAGCTTGTGGAATAAACAGTAAAATTAAAAAAAAGAAAAAGAAAAAGAAAGAACTAAGTAAACAGCTACAATATATTTCCTGCATGGAAAATATAGTTTATATCTGAAAAGATAAATTAGTCTGTAAGTCTCCGGTATATATTTAAAGTTAAAGACATAGCTTGTATGTTTTTATATCTATGTATTCCCATCTATTTTAGTCTTTCTACTTTGCAGTCATGTCAAGCATTGCTTTCCTTTTGTAGGTTACCCTGTGCATATGTGAGTGTGTATAAGGGAGTGTTTGCGTGTCTTGATATATTTGACTGCTTGTGCGTGTGCCGGTGTGCAGGCATGTCAGACTATGATGACTTTTCACCAGTTTGGGGTGTTGAAGATGATTTGTCAGGACACTGCAGGTTGGTGGGCTTGCTGGTAGGTGGAGAAAGGCCGTATAACAGGGTGAAGTGGTGATCCAGTTTTTCCCACTTATCATCATATTGATATCGTAACCCCTGTGAGTTTGTGTTGCGTGCATGTGTGTATTTGCCATGACAGCCTGTCAAACTGCACCTACACTCCCAAACCCACTCCTGTCTCAGAGCTCCCCAGCTAAGCAGCATCACTGTCTGGATGGGTACGACTGGTGACTTAGAGGGACACTGAGTGCTCAGTGGCCCAGACAAGGTGAGGGTTTCTGTGCCAGGCTGAGGTGGGTTGTCCCTAGTGTCAGCCCCGGAGGCCGATGTCACTGCTCCAAAAGGACGGCAAGAGGACCTAGAGGCATACACGTACGTTGATATAAACACTGCACTGCTTCACGTCATCTTTCAGCTTTTGAAGAAGTTTTAATGAGCTGAGAATAAATGGAATTCCTCCAACCCCCCCCTTGTTGTTGTCTGCCTAACATTGCCTCCGTCTCTCCTTTGTGTGACTTGTCTCCATTCCAATCATGGCTTGCTTCAGTGATTGCTGAGTCACATCTGAAAGACAATCGACATGGCAGCCTGAGTGAGCCAGGACAGCGAGCTGAGCACAGATTAGTCATCCTGGTAAAGTGCTGTTGTCCTGGAATGACGACAGATCTATGAAATGAATGGGAAAGTGATGCACTGAGGGTGTTTGACTGTCTCTACTAGGATTAAAGATACTCCTGAGTGAGTGTGACCAAGGCTGTGTGTGTGTGTACATGTGCTTTGTCAGCTTCTATAAAAAGACATGACTCTACAACTCAAACTCAAAATTAAAGATAGAATAACTCTAAAGTACACTTTGTTTTCCTCTTTTCAGACTGAACCGTGCAGATCCACATTTGTTTCAAAAAGTAGCAGAAACAGGCTGATCAGAAGAAAAAATGGTATATTTGATTTATTCTTTCTATCTTTGCATGTGTTACAAGCCAGGCAACAACTTGCCCCACAGTTGTGAGAGCTATTTTGTAGCTTCCCAATCAAACATGATCCGCTGCCACTAATCTTGTTTACGACTAGATCGGTCACCATAATCCTTTCCACAACAAATAGGCTTCTACATCACACAGTGAAATCCACCCCCAGCTAAGTTCAGATGGGTTCTCACAGTATCATCCATTGGAAATCTGTCAACAAGAGATGCCTCCTTTATCTGACTCTCCATAACTTTGTCCTACGAGAGGATGACAAAATCAACTCTCTTTCTCAATTTTTCAATATCAAACATTAAGGCCATACTGACTGCCTCAAGGTAATGGCGCATGAGCTGCTGTTTCGAGCTTTGTCTATTTTTTCCTATTAATTTTAAAACAATAACTTAATCATTTTCTTGATGCTGTCATATTTTAAATTTGAATTATATGAATGGATATTAATTATAACAAACTCACTTTGCTTAAAGAGCTCTGCTTTTGCTATAACACATTTTTAGTTTTATCCATTCTTCGAATCAGACTTTTGGGCCATGGCATCTGCTGAGATATTTATGTTACCTTCTGCTTTTCTGTTTTTTTAAGCTGCAGAGGCTTGCATGAAGATGCAAATTTCAGAGTAATTCAGACTCCATCATGGGGAATATTTGACAGATGTGAAGTTTAACATCATTACCACTGGGCTGGTATGAAAATAAAGACAATGTATATCTGGCTTTAACCCCATCCATTTTTTTAGACTTTAATACTTGATTCCAAATACAAGTTCTATTTTTTTCTGGAGAAAAATAGAGCAATAAATATCTTTTACAATACAGTTAAAAAATTTTCTTGTGCTCCTTCTTATATAAAGCAGAAGAAACAACATGTTTATGTGAATGAACAGGTTCTAAAGCTGCTTGTTGGACAGTTTCCCATAGAAAACAGATGGCCTCAGCATTGCTGTTAGAGTTGACAATGGAAATGTCCTGACTGATTTAGAGACTCAGCGTTGGTGTTTTGAAGACACACAGAAAAACACATACGCTCACACAACATCGCCCCCCTCCCCGATTCCCCCAACCTGGATTGAGGAGGTGTACATGAGTGCACAACTGATTAAATCAACTTCCATTTCTAATTCTCCTCAGTCGCTGTGGCGATATCCGGCACTATCACTGCTCAGGGTGCAGGGAGGGAGGCGAGGAGGTGAAAGGATGACAGAAAAGGGGAGAGACTCAACTGTTTAAACTCAAAGCTTTTTTTGTAGTTTAATAGGCACAGAAATTGCAAGACATACATGCAAAGTATCACACACACAAAGAATAATGGGGGCTTTAGTCATAACAGAGGTTGTCTTTATATTCCTGGTCATAGCTTTCTTTTTGCACTCACAGTCCTCTGCTCAGGGGTCATGTGGTTTATGTATGTGCTCTTTTGGTTGTGGCTTCAGGGAACAAAGCTGACTAAATTATAAGTCTAAATATACACATAAACCTTGATGTGTTGTCAGTATGTGCTGCTCTGTGTTGGAGCTGGGCATCTACTTAAAAGCCTCGGCACTCAGATAGCTTCAGTCCGGTTGCCTTATAGGTCAGTTAAAACTATTTAAATGCCAAGACACTTTGGAGGATCCACGGTGTTTTTATTCTCATGTATAGACTAAGGTCACTAAAAGCAAACAATACTGTTTTCATAACAAGAGTGGTGGAGTGGGATGTCAATCAAAATATTTTTAGGTCTACAGTATTTCAAGATTCAGGCCGTCAATGGATTATGAGGCTTTGATATCAACTATAGTTAAAAAAAGAAGGATAGTTAGTAGTCAGTTTGTTTAAGTATTGGAAATATAAATAAACAGCAAAAAAGGAGAAATTAATGTACACTATGTGACTAATAAGAAGATTGAGGTAATCAATGCAATGAGGTGTTAATTATGAAGAATTTTGCCTTTCTTTAATGGAAGGATACATATGAATAATTAATAATTCCACTCTCTCTCTCTCTCTCTCTCTCTCTCT
>JAVQJG010284962.1:0-30486 GCA_036024015.1 Craterocephalus amniculus | reverse complement strand
CTAACTGCTGGCACTGGCTCCAGCCTCCTGACCCTGAAATTGGGCTAAATGGTATAGAAAATAAATGAATGAATGAATAAATATGTTATGTGGCGCCAAGTATTCTGAAGACCAGAAAGGCCCTAACTGTGAAGTTCAGTGATGTATCCCACTTAATGATAAGAATGCTTAAGTCCTGGAACTAATGTGTGACTGCGTTTGTCTCTTTTTCTCTTCTGGATTTATATTATGGAATAATTCAACTATAACTGATTGATTACACAATTGGTACAAATAGTAAATTATTTGTACTGTATGTTAGACCTTAAACACATTCTTAGATTTATAAAGTATATTAATTGGGCTACAGACACGCAAAGAAAAAGCTTGTTTTATGTAATGACAATCAAAATGAAGTAATAGAAAGTGGAAATAATAAATAGTTTAAATCTCTTCTCACAAAGGAAATGTTTGTTACATCCAGGGATTTATTTATTTCTCATTTTTATCCTGCTCAAGAAATAAAGTTGTGCTAAGTAATAGTATTATATCACATTAAAACAGACTTAAAAGTTCCTGACTTCTTCTTTATACCATCCAAATACTTGAGGAAGCATATTAAATCCAAACTTCTTGTAACATAAGGGATTTTTTAACTCTGTCTTTTAGCTGTTCTAGTTTCCTGTCCTGTTTCTGCCCGCTGTAACTATGCGGGATGCTGCATATTACATTACAAGCTGCTTACTACAGCCCTGCCCCGTGCCACTCCGGTTACACACATCTTTTCCACTCAGTATACCATGACTTCAGCCGCCGGTTGTTGCCCTGTATCAGCAGGAGAGTTCTTTCTGTAGTCCGTGTTGTATTATATTCAGCTTATTTTCCATAGCTAGTTTATCTTGACTTGAAAAGCAATTAAAATGGAAATATTTATATACCCAATGAGAAAGTTATAATGTTCTCCTAAATTTCCTCAAGAGGGCAGTGTGATCAAATTCAATCACAGATTAGAAGTTTTATAGTACGCTGAAGCGTATGGTATAGATGTGGAGACCATCTTTCAGTGGTATTTCAGTCCTACTTGCAAGTAGAAACAATAGATTTGCTCCTACATACATTCCTCAGCGCAGTCTGACACCCACACACACACTCTATTGTTCGGCTCCTTCCTTATTTCGCATCGGGATGTGGCTGCTGAGATCTTTTTCTTTTTTTTTTCCAGGCCTATGATCACAGATATGTCCTTTCGCAGGCACATATTTCCACATATGCCTGGGGCATGTACCAAACAGCTTCCCTGGAAGAGCTACAGGAAGCAGGGCAGGGTTCCCTTGAGCACGCGGGCCATTGGCCGCTGTTCACATGATTAAAGAAAAATCCTTGTGGAAGCAGTTTGGACTTTATCTTCCTCCCATCTCAGCTGAGCAGAGTGTGGGAGGGGAGAGCAGGGGCTGTCATCGTAGTCAGGTGGTGCGGTGAAGCCTGCGAGGAGAAGGGAGGAGGCGGGAGGGCAACTTCTAGTGAGAGCATGTTGGAGGCAGGAATTCATAAGGAGTGCTCAAACAACGAGTCGACTGGGCGAGAGCGAAGAAGACTTTCTGAGGTTCAGCTGTCATGGAGGGTGTAGATTGCACCGTGGATGTTGTGGATGCTGATGTGGATGCGGTTGCCGCGGGTGCAGACGGAGCAGATTCAGCTGGGAGTGACTGTGACTGTGTGGACGAGGATGGAGAGGGCGCTGACGCGATCTGCAGCGAAGGCAGCACGGACGGTGCTGAACTTGCATCCAGCAGGAATATGGAAATGAATAATAGTAAAGACAGCATGGATCAAAGTACAGAGGGCTACGGCAATGACTGTGAGAGTGACGGCGACAGCGCCAGCGAGGGAACTTGCCTGGAAGCCATGACACCTGACGGCCAGGAGTACTACCTGAGGCTGGGAGACACGCCGCGGCGGCGCTCTGCTCTGCGCCTGTCGCGGATCATCGCCCGCCAGCAGCTTCTGAGAAGACTTACACAAGGTAGAGAAAGCGAGGCGAAGCAAAGCTGCAGTTTCACGATGAAATTTGTTTTCGTTATTTTAAGATTTGCCACGATGAGCTGGATGAACTCTCAGGGTAGAAGAGAGTTTTGTGCTTTGAATTCGTCTATAGAAGCTGGAAAATGATGGGTTTTTCACAGCCTCTAGTCTATCGCGGTTGACCTTAAGTAACTCCTCATCTGCTCTGCCTATTCAGAGACGGAGTGTGTTGGCTGTGGGTCCAAACAATGTGAGCTTTGATATCAGTTTTAAAACATTGGGAAGAATTCTATCCTTGTTTAGGATTTTCTCTATTTTTGATCTATTACACCACATTGTGCACCATACCTACAGTAGGCCTATTATACATAGATTCTCACCTTTACCCATCTGGAGTTTGTTCTTGATGAAAGTGCACTCGTCAGATTGTGAGTATGCAACATGAAGTCACTTCTACACCAAAAAAGTTCTTATAAATCTGATAGAACTCAAAACAAACCCCGAAGGGCTGAAGTGTTATTGTTTTTGTCTGTGTTCCACCTACTCAAATGGTGGCTTCCTTAACTTCCTGTCACATGACTCATGTTTCCCAAGGACCAAACAGAACATCCGGCAGAGCGACAGAAGGCTTTCAGCTGTGTGCTCGCTGTTTTCTGAAGCTTTTTACAGGGCTAATGTCAGGTAGATTGCATAAAAATTCATTGTCCTGACATTTCATTTGAAGATGGGATGAAATATGCCAAGCCTTGTTTTTGTTCATCTCCATGAGTCAAATATACCAGTGAAGGAAAGTTATGAGAGGAATTTAGATGGGAAAGCATGTTTCTGCCTGTACTGTATGTGGTGATGACATGACTAATTTCTCTTCCATTGCCTGGTTGTTGCACACACACAGCCTCCTCTCTCCTCACCCTCCTTCAGACACACAAACACACTCCCCCTTGGATGGAGTTTTCCATAGCAGCTGGTGGATTAAGACAAATAAGAAAGAAACAATTAAACAAAATAAAATCCTCAATAACCCAGCCAAACTAATATAATTGGACACTTATTAGCTTTTTTAAAACTGTATTCTTATATAAAGGGGCATTTATATTTATTTTTTAATGTTATAAATGTGGAAATAAGAATAAGAATTTGCACATTATTCAACTCTGCATATCACATCACATGTTAGAATATGATCTTGTTACAACAAATCTATGTTCTTAAAAAGCTCCGGAAGGCGCCTGTGTTGGACATCCCGTCCTGTTTTTCGTAGCGCTTGGCTTTGGGTGAACAGACTCATACTTGTAGTGTTGAAAGTGAAACGTGGCCATGAATATTCCTGGATCATCTTCGCTGTCATCTTTTTTTTTTATAATGGGCCAAATGTTTCCATGGTTAGCATATGTGAACTGCAGGCATATGATGCTCAAAGACCTGTTGTTGTTCACAGCTGTCGGTGTCTTTGCCAAGTCCGCTATGCGTCACCATCCCATTATAGATGGCTATTTTTGAACTTTTTAAACTTAAAAATAAGTCGGCTAGTTAGTTAGTTATTTCCCAAAGATGTGACAACCATGAGTTTTAAAGAAATTTCAGACTTCAGTTCATGATAATTCAGGATAGATTTTATTAGTTAAATCAGACCAAAAGACCATAATCTTTTAATTATGTTTTTCTTTTAGTATTGAACGTTGGAACATGAAATATTTATCCCTACATTTACAAGGCGTGAAATCAGTGTTTTATTATATTCAAACTGGCATGAAATCAGTCCTGCCCCAGGCAGAAAATCACATCCTATAAACTAGTGTGTTGTTTTCTTTTTATCTTTGTATCTCCTCCCATTTATCCAGATATTCCTTTAAATTATAATTTGATTTTAGAATAAATCTTAATTTGGTTTATCTGTCAGAATGAATGTTAACGCCTTACCTCATACTGCAACTGTTACTCAGCTTTAGCACACTGCTCTGTCAAAACTGCCCACTTGATTGTTTCCTTATGAGGACAGTCGTCAAGAAACACCCAATCAAAAACCGACAAACAGGATAAGGTGCGACACACACAAAGCAAGCCTTTCATGCGACCCTCGCTTGGAGTCATGTCATGATTTGATGTGATTTCCGTGCATTGCTCCAACACCTTTCTTTAACACCCTCTGCTGGAGAAGA
The DNA here is from genome assembly GCA_036024015.1 of Craterocephalus amniculus. Classification (NCBI taxonomy): domain Eukaryota; kingdom Metazoa; phylum Chordata; class Actinopteri; order Atheriniformes; family Atherinidae; genus Craterocephalus; species Craterocephalus amniculus. The sequence continues at coordinate 26,326 of JAVQJG010284962.1, read as the reverse complement.
AACGCCATCTACGAACACCATGGCCTCCAGACTGCTTGCCTTGTCCTACTTCATTCAGATCCGAGGTGTGAACCCTCACCGTCATTTGTTTTGGCCCAGAACTAATTCACAATCATCTGTCGGGTCCGCCTGAACCCTCCGGTCCTCAGTCTCCCGAACACATGAGGCTCTGCACCTGGACCTGGGCTGATTTCATGCCGGTAATGATTCTGTTTTACAGTACATCTCTGAGGGCCGAACATCATCACAGATGAACCGCATGAGGCTGGACAGACATATTCCCCTTTAACGTCCCTCCTTCTCCCTTCGCTCTTTCCCCATCGCTCCTCTTCTGTCTTCTTTACTACTTTTCGACCTTTTAACATGAAGGACTAAGTACTTTAGCGTATGTGGGAATGTGGCTTTTTTCCAGGCAGCCTGTGTATGTGGGTGTGTGTGTGTGTGTGTGTGGCGGTGCAGAGCGTTTCTTATTTGCTCCATTTATCTCCCCAGAATTACTCTGATTTTGACCAAAAAGACTCATCTTAATAAACAGTCATGCAGAGTTTAGTTTTCTAGTTCATCTCTGTGTTGCTGCACATATCCATTAGCACACCAGGGTCTCACACTTATCCCAGCAGAGTCCCGCTGACATGCTCAGCCCAGGAACTTCCTGCTGCTCCTGTTCTTAGCTCACATGCCGCTCTGGACACATGGGAAATTCAGAGCAGGAAATGATGTCAAGCGGGGCTCTTTAGGGTCCTTGAGACCCAGTAGTGGGCAGACATAACACAGAGAGAAGGCTGTCAGAGAGTCAAGGTTTGTGGCGGCGGATAAAAGGCAGGAAATGAAAAGCAGGGAAAGGAGGCAAGCTTTCATTGTAAAAACAAGGCTTGGAGGACATCGGGGTGCTTTTATTGGTGTTTATTATGTAACACTGCTGGCACCCTTGTTATGTAAGGAATTACATTGCACCCTCTTTGTCCCACACATGGATGCCCAAATTCATTTACCGACACAGTTAAACGCACACACACCCTCATACACACCATCCATCTGCCGTCTCAGCTGTGGTTCTACTGGTTTGCCGCCTGTTGTCGTACATTCTCCACAGCAGGATCGTTGTGACATGAAACAGAGAGAAGCAGCTCCGTGGGCAGCTTGGATTAGCTCTGACTGGCAGTATGCACTGTTGTGTTTTGTGGTCTACTTTATTCCATGTTTGTGTAGTAATTAATCTCTTGATGAAATTCTGCACAGATGCACAGCAGCGCTTTATTCCCACGCTGAAAAAGCTACACCTCCTGTCTTTCTACACAATGATAAAAGTGCTCTGCACCAATACTGCCACACAGGCTCCTTTTGTAACTTGATTTTAAAAACCAGCTTTGAACTAGAGTTTCTTGCTGTTATGACTCTGTTACTCCCCATTTTTGTTACTCTCAACAAATTCAGTGGAGAGACCAAAATCGATGGAGCATAACATTTCAAAGGCAGGTCACGAATCTAAAGCTTCAATTAATGAGAAATTGTTTCATTTTCGGAAGTTGTCTTTGTGGGTGTTGTTATTTCTAACTCCAACAGGAATTGTTGGTGCGTCTGTTGACTATTTTAAGGACTTCATACCGCAAGTTTGTGACTTAAAAGAATAAAAGCGTCCTCATTTACTGTGACAGTGTAATATGTGACGCGAAATAACTTGCAGATGTATTCTGCATTTTTTAAGGTCTGTGGTGCACGGGGGTATTCAGAATTGTCTGCTTCCTTTCCTTGAAATGTTTTCTGGTTTTTTTCTTCTTCTTTTTTTTTTTTTAAGAAATATTTCACCAATCTTCCAATCTCACATAAATAAACAGCTGATGTGGTATATCTTCTTCTTGATAGTTTTCCCACAAGGTCTGTCCATTTCAGCTCCCCGCCCCAGCTGTCTGCCTGTCTCGTCCTTTCCACATTCTCTGACTCACTGGGGGCAACATCTGGGCTGTCCTAAATGTCCACACCAATGTGTGTGTGTGTGTGTTTGTGTGTGTGAGTGCACACTGGATTCTCCCACATATTGTTCTGGTGAACTGACAGGGAAAAAAAAGCTGAGGTCAAAGTCTCCTTGCTTGCTATCCAGTGGGTTCAGCTGACATGTGAGGTTTGCATCCAGCTGCTGTCAGGCGGCAACCCGGAGGGTCTGGCTGATGCGAACGCCAGCTGAAATGAGCCATTTCCTGCATGGATGTGATGCGGAGACTGCAGCTAAAGAAGGTGTGGGCTTTGACATCGGAGCTGAGAGGGGAAAAAAGGATGTGAAGGTTTCTGTGGAAGATGCAGAGGGGACAGGATGATTAAGAAGAATGTGTGCGGGGAATAATTTAGTTTTACAGAAGAAAAAGGGAAATGATAAAGAGAGGTTTCAGATAAAGGAAAGTAAACAAGAACAGGATGACCTTTAAGCGAAGGAAACTGTAATCGGTTAAAAACTGAAGAAAAAAAAAGTGAGGAGAGAAGCCAAACTGGGGCGGAAGACGGAGAAAGAGACGGCTGCGAAAAATAGAAAGATATTGTATGTGGATCCTAACAAAGACGAAATGCGAGAGAGGTTGAGTCGAAAATTAGAGAGTTGGGAAAACCTGCATGGGGCAGGCTGGAAGAAAGAGGCAGAGCTGTAAACACAAGGGTTGGAGAGGAGGAGAGGAAGAAAGCACCGAGTTGCTGCTGCTTGATGGAAAAGCTGCAGAGCAGCAAATGGATGTGCCACAGGATGGAGAGAAGCCTTCAGCTGGAACAGAGGAGATATAGGAGCATGCCGCCCGTCTCGCCATGAGGAACTCCAGTAAGTTTTGATGCTGAAAAGCTTCTAAGTAGAATCTCTCTGGCTATTTTCGGAACAGTACACACAAAAACTCTATTTTTCACGGTCTACCTTGGTGTTGCTTCATAAGTCATTGTGAGAGAGGAGTTATGCAGAGAATGCTGGAAGAGGGATGTAATTGCAGGATTGCGGCGGCAGTGTCATTTCCTCTTGAGCACTCTCATCTGTGATGGTGAGGACGGAGGCTTTTTATTACTCTGCTGAACTTTGCCCTGTGTGTTTCTGCGGCGCCTTTTCCCGTTCGGTGCCAGCGCCTCCAAACAAGTGAGCGAGACAAGTGAGAGTGAATGAACAGAGCGTTTAACGACGACGGAGGATAGATAAGTGGCTATTGACTCGTGCTTTATTGTATTTATATCTTAAGTCTTATGGTTTGTTGAAGTGTTTCTTTTCTTCACATCCTCTCAGATGGGCTTAATTTGGGTGCTTCTCAATGTCAATTTTGTAGCTCGCTGGCCACGATTCATTCGGTTGTCTTTATCAGCACAAAGAGCAGCTGCATCTGAGCTACTACTCATAAAGAAAAACGTACACACACATACTTCAGCGCTGCCAGTTAAGTGTGTGCAATATATATGCTTGCGGAAAAAAGTAGTAAAACAAAAGCCCGTAAAAAGTCTCAGGGTGCTTGCAGTAATGGGCTGCGGTTCCGTGTGGAAGGCCTGTTACATTTACCCAGAAACAGCTGAGATCTGGCTGTGGGCATGTATGGGTGGATATCATTGGTGAGTAGAGTATATGTTCTTAAACTGTGTCTCACTTGTTCTTAAGACAATATGCCTCCCTTTCTGGCTGATTCCCAGCTTTCTCTGTCTCATCATTCCAGTAATTTCCCAGAGGGAAAATCCATCCCTGAGATGTTCCTTCTTTGTGTGCTACAAATGCTCGCTTAGGGATGACAAACACACGCACAATGGGATGTTCTGTACTTCTGGTTTTAACCTGCTTCTTCGTGGTTTCCCAGAAAATTTGATGCAGGAACAAGGCAATATCATATAACTCCTGAATAATGGCACAACCAGTTTCTATAATCGGCAACTAACAGCATAAAACAAACCTGGATGTGAATGTGTGTGTTAAATTTCCCATTATAACTGCTTGTTTTTTTGCTTTGCAGAGATCGAAGCCAAAGAGGCTTGCGATTGGCTTCGAGCTGCGGGATTTCCACAGTACGCTCAGCTCTATGAAGGTAACACACACACACACACACACACACACAGTGGTCAGAGTCCAGCTTTTATACAGCTGCCTTGTTTCACACAAAAACCTCCTTCTCCCATCAGCTTCCTTTGTTTATTCTCCATGCTCACTTATTTTTTTTCTCTCTGCCTTCTTTTTCCATCATTTATGTTTCTTTCTATCTTCCCGCCATCCCTCCTTCTCCACATCCCTGTCCTCTTGGGCTGCTTCGTTCTATTTCCAGGCCTCAGTTCCTGTCCGGAGGGAGGGGTCATGGGAAAGGCCTCGTTATCACCACTGGGATTCTCATAGCCTCTCCTTCTCCCTTCTTCTCCCACCTTTTTCCCTCATATAATGACTCACCCATCTTTCTGTCAAAATAGTACAACAGGAATAAAATGAAAAAAAATAAAAAAAACCTGATGTACTGAAGAACCAAAGGAAAAGAAACAAAATGAATATATTTACTGTAATATTTACTTCCTCCTGCGTCTTTGTTCTCATACTTCCCCAGCTTATCTCGCAGACCTACAGGCATTTGCCCATGTGATGATCATCGGGTCTCATACACTCTAAGTACAAACAGGAAATGGCCCCTAGTAATCAAAGAAGAGGCTCTTAAAAATCCAGCAGTCTTTCTTTGGAAGCGCACGCTGCTGCTGAGAGAAACGCTGGGAGATGCAGTAATATCAGGTTGTGGGTGCCGGGCTGTGTGGCTGTGTGGTGCGCATGATGCCTGCACTCTGCCTCCACATGCAGACAATCACCAAAATAAAATGCCTGACTCATTTTAGCATTATGTGGGATCCGATTTATTCTCGGGATGGAAAAACGTCTGCGTGCAAACGAGGAGAGTGGAACTGCGGCGGCGGCAGCTGTCGCACGCTAAACAGATTTCACCAACAGCCAACCAGCAGATGAAACTGCTGCTTCCTGTTGTTTGTCAGTCATTAGTTAACAAAACCATTCTGTCTCTTTCCTCACAGACTCCCAGTTTCCAGTGAACATTTCCTCGGTGAAAAGGGACCATGACTTTCTGGACCGGGATCTGGTGGAGCCTTTGTGTCGGTAAGGACGTCTTATAGACCCAATCGTGCACGTACCCCCGTTCAACGCTACGTTCAGTACACCGGCTGCTCCCCGTGGCTCAGCGCTAACTGCTCCTCATCAGATGTCTGACCCCAACCCTTAATGAAGGGCCCCATCCATGTCTCCATCCCAGACACCCAGGCTTTGATCTGGCCACCTCCCTTAACCACTGCCACGCTCTGATCTCCCATTCAAAGAGGAGAAAGACCCTCAGGGGCTGAAATAGAGGGGGGAGTGAATGGGTAAGGGGAAGGGGGAAGGAGTCATGGGGTTGCCAGCGTATGGCTTTGAGTGTGATTTAAGTCCATTTGCACACCCATATGATCTTTCTTTGTCACATCTTGAATTCCCTTCTTGTTAAAGTATCCCTTCTTTGCACCGGCGACTTTCTTGCATTGCCTCTCCAACGGTGTGGTAATTATAGCACCAGTGATTCCTGACAGCTGTTTTGGGAAAGAATACTCATCAGACCCCCAGCGAACTGTCGAAAGTGCCATAAAACACTTAGGCTGTTTGCTCGCAATGATTCATCCTGGCATTGTTACGGCCGATTCTCAGGAATAAGCGGTCGTCGTGCGCTTGTTTGTCTGATCGGACGGAAAGTCTTAACAATTAACGAATCAGCATTTCTTACTGTGTTGCAAGAGGCATAAATGTTTCAAATGACAGATTTAATGAGCCAGAGAGCGTTTTTTCTTCTTTTTTTTATGGCCCATTTTGAAAAGACACCACCCAACAAGCTGCTCTTCACGTCCAGAGTTGCAGAGAGCAGAGACTGTGGGTGGATCAGTCGACTGTCTTCAAGAGGGGGTTGAGGACGAAGGGAGGAGATTGGAGGGGAGGGGTTGGTTGTGTGTTAGTGGGGATGAACTCCTCAAGGGCGAGGATCAGTTCAAGTCAGAGATAGAGAGGGAGGAGAAAGTGGGATAGTGTCAGGAAGGAAGATTAAAGGAGCAAATGAAGATTGTCTGACAGTGACGAATCAGACTCGGGAGGAAAATGGGAAAAGTGGTGGTGAAAAGTAAGATTATAGAGAGAAAGCGAGCAGTGGCACAAATGCACATCTACAAAGAAACACATAGATGCTAGTTGCTTTCACATTAGCATGTGTCTGTGCATATGTGTTGCAGGCGTTTGAATACTTTGAACAAGTGTGCCTCCATGAAACTGGATGTCAGCCACCCCAAGAAGAAGGTAAGTGTTTGTTTATTGTGATTCTTTAGTGGATTCTTCAGGTACAATCAGTCCTGACTCGGTATAAAACTGTTTTTCATACAACACACGGTCATCAGAACAACACAGGACAATGCAATCTTTCACACATATGACTTTTCAAACTTCCTGATTTAAGAATGTACCATATTATTCAGATGTATACCTCCGTACAGCATTACATTGTTTCTAATGTACAGAGCAGTGAATTTAGTTCATATTCTCCTGTTAAAGGTGCAGACTCAGTACACCAGTCATTAATGAAATTCAGTTCTTCTATTTTTGAAATACTTCTGATGTTTTTGATGACAGACTCAGCCCTCCTCGTTAGCTCATCCGGCTGTTTTGTATGAAGGGATGAGCAGAAATAATCTAAAGCCTTTTTTCAGATGTTGGTGTTTTGCAGCGCCATCACACTGCCACAGAATCTCAGAGTTCATTACTCCTGATGTACCTCCACGCTAACCGAAGAACTTGTACATCTAGAGTTAGATTGCAGAAGCTGGAAGTCTGTGGCCGACTGTGGCTTTGGACGACAGCCACTGCAGCTCTGATTAGTGCCACTATCACTCACTCTGCCTCCTGATTACGACTGCAGCCGCGCTTGTACTGATTCTTCAGGGGCCATCAATCTTTCCGTATTCATTTTTACAGCTTGAAAATCCAGCTGGCAATCAGTTTCTTTCATCTGGTCTGTATGAGGAGACAGATACAGCCAAAAGTTAAAAGCTGAGAATGTCAGATGTTCTTTGATGCAGTCAGGCTAGTTTTCTAGGTGTCCTTGCAGTTTCACTGATTTTGTTTTTTCTTTTATTTTGCTGTGTTGACTTCTGTCGCATTTCTACTTTGGGGATGTGATTTTTCAATGTAGCGTTCCCAAACAGTTTTGGACTGAGCTTAAACAGAAAGAAATGCTCTTTAATTAGACACTTACACATTAAACAGGAGCACACAGTTTAACAGCTCCACACATCTGTTTGACTTCCAGGGTGAGTTTCATCAGTAGGTTTGAAGAACTTTACGAACCAGAGACAGAGATGAATCCTTCTGACTGTCATTTAAGCTTTTTTGTGTGTGTTTTTCACCTTGTGTTGCCTCTGATCTTCTACAGAGTGATGATTCTGACGAAGATGACCCTTTGGCTATCAGTAAAAGGTGGACATTCGAGTGGAGCAGTCGACGCTGGTCTCGTCTGCAAGACTTCCTGTTGGACGGCGCCGATGGGAGCAGCCCAACAAGCCAGGGCGAGGGTCTTCGCAGCACAGTGAGCAGTGAGAGCGTGCTGACGGACCTGAGCGAGCAGGAGATCACGGAAATCTCCTCGCTCCACAGTGAGGACTCTGCCTCCGTCATGCCTGACTCCATATCTATGGCGTCCCTCTCCACTTCCTACCAGCCGCCCAGGGAGCTCCAGCACTACAACTCCCTGCCAATCAAGAGCAGCCGCCACGGGACGGGCGGGCGGAGTAAAGCCAAAGAGTTTTTGCGTAGGATGGAATTAATGCGCACGTGGGGGCCGTCAACAAGGCGAAAAAGCTCCAATCGCAGGCCGCCGCTGGTCATCAGCGGGCCGGTTTTACAGGGGGAGGAGCCTCAGGCGCTTCAGATGCTTCAGTGCACTCCGATCAGCCAGTTGGAGCAAAACTCAAAACACAGCAACCAGACTGACAGCGACGCCTCCTCCGTCCCCCTCAGCAAAAGCTGCGAGGAGCCGCCCAAGCTGAGCGGGAGCCCCGACAATGAGACTGTGGTGGCCGGCGCAGCGGAGCCCGTACGTAGCAAACCCCGCACCGCCAGCAAGAGAAGCAGCATGTACCTGGAGGACATGGAGCTGCCCTCTCAGGGTAAGAGGACCGAAGGGCAAAGCCAGTTTGGCCGAAGCCAGTTTCACTCGTATGAAAACCTTCTCATCCACATCCCCAAAGACCATAAACCGGGCACTTTTCCCAAAGCCCTGTCCATAGAAAGCCTTGCACCGTCCCCCGGTGACAGGAACAATGGCTCCAAGTCGCACGCCCAAACGTCCTCTCCTGAAAACGGACTGGATGGACCCTGGTGCGGAAAGCCGTTATCCAAACCCCCCTGTCCCGGAGCCCCACGGGGCAGCAGGGTGAGCGTTTACGACAACGTGCCGGGCTCCCACCTGTACGCCAGCACAGGAGACCTGCTGGACCTAGAGAAGGAAGACAACCTGTTCCCTCACCTGGACGACATCATCCAGCACGTCAGCGGCCTGCAGCAGATAGTGGACCGTTGGAGCCGAAGCGTGCTGCCAGAGGGGGAGGCGGGGGACGGGCAGGAGGAGGGGGAGGGCAGGACCACCCCTAGTGAAGGAGAGAGAGATGGCGTCTCCTTGAATGACACGGATTCGACAGGGACCAGCAGGGAGAGGCGGGACTCTGGAGTCGGAGCCTCCCTCACCAGACCGCGGTAAGCAGCTGCTCAGCCTTTTAAAGGATAATTACACTTTACAACAACTTGGGTCTTATTCTTATAGTTTTTATAGTAACTGCATTTGTCACAGTAAACTGAGAATTTGCCTTCACCACCACACTTAAAGGTGTATTTGAAGATGTTTGGGGCTGTAAAGAAAGCAGAACCTGTAAGTTTTCGAATAAATGCGAATCCCAGCTCCCTCCCCGGCCACGCCTACAATGATGTAGAAGAACTTGGTTTCAGCTGCAACACCGGCGTCTAGCTGACCCTGCCATAAAGTCAGAGACGTCCTCTAATGTCTTCCTCTTCTTCTAAGCAACATAAGAAAAAACTCCTCCTTTTGCCTACACTTTTTGTGGCGTTTAGCTCTGCCATCAGACGTTGCTAACTGCTAGCAGAATGATTGTTAGCCACCCGCTGTGAACGTTAGACGGGAGCCTGTACGGTATTTATAGCACGTCCAAAGAGTGATTGACAGTCGAAAAGACAAGTAAAACACACGGTGACTGCAAAAATGATTGGTCGATGTTTTTTTTAAGTCCCATTACTGTCACAGCTGATGTATAATGACAATTATATGTTTAAAGATTTTAATTAATCATACCTTATGAGGCAGTGAACCCATTTACATGTAATATTACCAAGAAATGTTCAAAGGAACACCTTCTTTAAAACCTTTAAGACGAATAATAAAATAAATACTCCCATTACAACAATTAATAACTAATATAAACAGATGTTAAGACAAAATATGAGTAAAGTTTAACCAATGACAGTGTAAGGAATCTGGACATCTGTATTATTCTTGCCCTCAAAACCTTTCCTTGTTGATCTGTATGGAAGGAAATGAAAAACACAAACAGGAAATTTGCAATGACATATTCTGACTGTGATTTAACAGTAAATTTTTTCATATTCAAAAATGCTGCGAGTGATTCTGCTCCTACTTAATGAGCATTTGAGTTTGATTTAAATCATTTTAAAAACGGTTAAGAGTGAAAATTTTGTCTGAAAAACAAGTCTGTCCAAAGTGATGTAATATAGAAAAGAAGTACTTTGCCACATGACATTCAAGCACATATTCAGAGGATAGAGGCTGCCTGACACTAAACTACGCCTTTACTGACGCTAAAGTTCATACAAACTCGCTAAGAGAAATGCAACCAGTATGTTTTCATCATTTTAGACTAGAGCCATGTGGAATACAATCAAACATTATCCCTTAAATGATCATTTTACAGTTTTAGAGCCTTTTTCAGCTGGAAAAGCAGTCTGGGACAAAGGGTATTTACTTGATTGCTACTTGCAGTTTTTGGCCCTGGGTGTTGCAGAATCTTTCACACTGTTTCTTTGAGCCTCAATATGATGTAAGCTGCTGATTTATACAAAAACTTCCTGCAATGCAGATACAGTCATAATGGGGTAAATTACTGAGGCAAAATCTGCTTTTTGCAGCTGGTAGTGAGTCTGGTTATGTCTGCTGTGCTCTCAGGCAAAAACATTTGTAGCAGAAAACTTTTGTAGCTATACTTGACAATAAATGCAGTGTTGAACAAAACCATTTGCTTAAAGTACACCGAATAGCAAATATTTAGTCATACAGCAGCAGCAAAAACCAAAGGAGCGAGTTAAGATGACAAGACTGAATGAAGATGAAGGCTGTCTTAAGAAGAAAAAGAGCAATTTCATTAAAGTGAATAGAATCCTTAAATTGTGACAAAGAAGGATTATGAAACAAAATAATGCTAATACAGACAGTAAGACAAAAAGATAACTTTAAATCATTTACTAAAGGAATGACTGTAAAGGAAAGCCGATTTTAAATACACAGCTGTGAAGTGCAGCGTTAACTTCACTTTCTACACAGTCATGAACTCATTGTTAATGATTATCTAAAGGAGTTACACTAGCTAGACGAAACTACTGATAATATTTGGACAAGGGCCTATATTACACATACGCTGCTCTTCTAATAAAAACAAGGTTGTTTGAGTTACTTAAAGCCAAGCAGCAACGTCTCTATCTGAACACTGTTTTAGAGAAGGTGACTTTCAACTGTAAGAGCTCGTGTTGTTTAATACTGTTTAAATCGATGATATTAAAACAATCATTTGTTATTCATACATATCAAATCCGAGTGGGAGGCATAAATGTTTGAAGTTCATTCCAGCTGTTTTCTGCAGTATGTTTTGTTTGTTTTCAGCCATACCCATCCAGTTAGTCATAACTGGGTTTTTTTAAAACCATCTTTCCAGACGATAAGATCTAAAATGATCTGTATCACATTTAGTGTAAATAAGTGGCTATCACACATTGTTTATTTGTATTTTCTCCCTGTTTTAGGTTACGATGGCCCAGTTTCCGAACCTCTGATCATCTCAACCAGCCAGCATCTTCACTGCAGATCAGCAGCCAATCAGCAGGCCAGCTCAGCCTCCTGCAGAAGTTCTCCTTACTCCGCCTCACCGCCATCATGGAGAAATACTCAATGTCTAATAAACATGGCTGGACGTGGTGGGTATAAAAGTTTCTCATTCTGTTTGTTTATTAACTGTAATTCAGGGAAGTCACAAGATGTTGCATCGGACAAAAATGGAAGCTGTTTACTGTGTTCTCATTGAAGTGATATTCCAAATATCTTCTCTGTTTTCAAAGAACAGTGTGTCCTGTGTGTGTGACACAGTCTTTGTGTAGTTTTTTTTTCTTTTAAAAACTCCACAGTAGAAGTGAAATAGCAGGACCGCATGCATAATCAACACCTTAGTGCACGTTTTAAACACCTTAACATCAATGGGTTCGTGTAGGCGCAAGCATGGGACAAAAAAACGTATTTTCATTCTTGCAACTCCAGACTCCATGACCCACAAACACAAGCACACCCCCTGTGTTGTTAACAGCCAGTGTTTTTTATTATGCCCCAGAGGGAAATCCTGTTGACCAGCATGTACATGAAGAGGCAGATAATGAAAGCGCAGACCACTTTTTCTCCCACACACTTCCCTAATTGTTTTCTCTCCATTGCTGCCAGGTCTGTGCCAAAGTTTATGAAGCGCATGAAGGTGCCAGACTACAAAGAGAAGAGTGTGTTTGGTGTCCCCCTTATTGTCCATGTCCAGCGCTGTGGGTTTCCACTCCCTCTGTGTTTACAACAGGCCCTTAGTCACCTCCGGACACATTGCCTGGACCAGGTTAGAAAACAACTTTTACTGGTCTGGATTGGTCAATTTCCTTCTCTCTGTGCCAGCATTTGTGGTTTTTAAGAGTTAACACAAGGCAAAGTTAATATCCACATCCCTCCTTTATGTCTTTTATTTCCTATCGTCTCTTTTTCAGGTGGGATTGTTCCGCAAGTCCGGTGTGAAGTCCAGGATTCAGGCTCTGAGGCAGCAGTGCGAGTTGTCTCCGGACTTTGTGAGCTACGAGGACCAATCAGCTTATGATGTGGCCGATATGGTCAAACAGTTCTTCAGGGACTTGCCCGAGCCTCTGCTGACAAACAAGCTGGGGGAAACCTTCCTGCACATTTACCAGTGTGAGTCGCCTCGGACGACGTGACTGCATTTAAACCACTCAGCCTGAGGATTTTAGCTAATTACTCGTGATGACCTTAATGTTAGTGTTTAATCCATTGTTTCTACAAAATTTTCTTTTTTTTATATTTTATTTTCAATTAGATGTTCCAAAGGAACAGAGGCTGCAAGCGGTGAGAGCAGCCATTTTGCTGATGCCAGATGAAAACAGGGAGGTTCTGCAGATGCTGCTTTACTTCCTGCGCGATGTTACGTCCTTGGTGGAGGAGAACCAGATGACACCGATGAATCTTGCTGTTTGTTTGGGACCATCACTTTTTCACCTCAGCATCCTGAAAAATGAGACGCTGTCGCCCAGGTACGCCTACAGTATGAATGAGTAACACAACTGACAACTCAGCTATTATATTAATACGATATGAATGATTTTGTTGACATTGCAGCTGAGTTTTTAAATAAATTACATCATATGTAATCCTACTGTCACTCTTCCTTTATCAGGTTTTGAATGCTTTACATATGCATCATATGAACATTTATGTAAATATTTATATAGATAAAGGAAGATATAATTGTAGCTATTAAGATGTATTATTTACACTAGAAGAATTGCCAGCCAGCCAGCCATTTTCTGAACCGCTTAATCCAATCGGGTCGCGGGTGTGCTGGAGCCTATCCCAGCTGTCAACGGGCGAGAGGCAGGGTACACCCTGGACAGGTCGCCAGTCTGTCGCAGGGCCAAAACTGTTGCTTGAGAAGACATCTGACAGGTGCAGACAAGTGCATTAGTTGTGACAATGCAGGACTTGAACCCAGTACCCACTGAGTGAAAGTCTACAACTTTACCCACTAGACTGTCACAGCACTAGAAGAATTGCCCTTTTTTTATATTAATGTTTTGAAAAAATCCTATATTCATCATTGTGAGTTATCATATAATTAAAGTATGTTCTCTATGTTTTGTGTCATTTCTGTGCCATAAGGTCGATCCAGAGAAAGTACACCACAGGTCGTCCTGATCAGAAGGACCTGAGTGAGAACCTTGCTGCCACTCAGGGCCTGGCGCACATGATCACAGAGTGCCAGCAACTCTTTCAGGTCAGGATCTACGCTTTGCATTTATGTCCACTGAGAAACAACATATGGCCGCATCCTTAAATATGACATTAACTGACAACTGCGTTGAAGGATGCTTCCCCTGCTGTGTTGTTATTATTCAAGGCCACGTTCTAATTGTGTTTAATGAGCTCATTTCTAAAACTGTGCATCATCATTGCCTCGAGGTTGTCAGCGAGCACAGTAAATATGGCTGCTGTCAGAGTCAGAGAAAAATAGACTTGATTACAGTGCTTTCTTTTTTTCTTTTTTTTTTAGTTTAGTGTGGTTTTCTACAAAAAGAATTAATAGTTCTTTTTAACCTACGGAGAGCGGGTAAAAGACACTGAATGTTAGAACATTTGACCACTTTAGTACCAAAAACATAACAAAATCCAAAAAAGCATTGTACAAACGCTTTTGTTTAAACTTCAGTTTTCCCCATTTCGTGTAACTTTATCATTTTGTTCAGCTACATTTCAGAGGCACAGTAAATATTGTATTTTTTACTTAACTGAACAAGCCTGAGAGTCTGTAGTTACTTTTTGTTTACAGTCCAATAAAAAACTTCCTGGGTTCCTCAATCTTCTACTTTTTAAGATAAATAAGCTTTAACATTAGCTGGAATCTACATTGTCACAAAGCTAAAAACATGCCTGGCTCACTGAGCTTATGAAAAATCAATTTCATACTGTATATACACATAAGGTTTTCACTAAAATGCTATAATTTCATTACCAAAGCTGTTGGGATGCTGTGTAAAATGTTAATAAAAGATATTATTTGCAAATTTCATAAAGGAATATTTTCTCAGTGATGTAAAACAAGTTCAAATATTGAGTTTCTATACACTGCCCATAAAAAAAGTGTCCCATTCTAATATTTTTTTGTACCACCTTTAGCTTTGATCAAAGCGGACATTCACCATGATGTCGTTGTGATATTTTTCTGCAATGTAACAACATTTATTTCCATACCGAGTTGCATCCAGGTGTTCACTTTTTATTTTTAGACGGGCAGTTTTAGAGTCCAGCATCTTGGAATCTATGGTTGCAGCACATTTCAAAAGTTGGGACAGGCTCATGTTTACTATTATGTAGCGTCTGCTCTTCACTCAATCATTTTGCATTAGGGTGTCTTTCAGTTGCCACTTTTATAGGCACTAATGAACTCCAGATTATTAGAGAGTAAGGCTTACACATTATTCTGTAATTGCTTTATAACCGTAGTTGCAAGTTTTTGCAGATCAGTTAATCTTTTCCCACCATAGTAACTTTTTCCTCAATTCTACCCAATAAAAACAGGAGTTCTGTTACCTTAATGTGTATCCTGGCAATGCTGGGAAAGTGCACTTTGTTTTGATGCAGCTTACGTTCCCCCGCTGCTCCCCAGATCCCAGAGGAAATGGTTACCCAGTCTCGTAATTCTTACATGGAGGCGGAGCTGATGGTGCCCCCGCTGGACGAGCTCTGCAAGGCTCACGAGGAGGATGTGGAAGAGGATGTGGAAGAGGAAGATGAGGAAGGCTCCTATCATGCACATTTAGAAAGGCTGATCCAAAACCTGCTGAAAGAGGCCAAAGATAAGAGCAAAGGCTGGGTGTCCTGCTTAACTTCTGACCACACCGAGCTGGCTTTTAAAAAGGTGGGAAGTCGTTGGATTTCGAGAATTTATTTTTAGGAGAGTGGGTGAGATCATTCTACAAAGAAAGCACAGCTGAAACAGAAGAAAATGATTATGAAGAAGATGTTTTTTTAAATAATGCGTATTAACACATTTTATCTTACCATACGTATAAAAGGTTGGAGACGGAAACCCTCTAAGGCGGTGGCGGGCGTGCGTCGAGGTGTCTGCGACTCCCGACGAGGTGCTGCAGCGGCTGCTGAGAGAGCGACCGCAGTGGCAGACTCACCTCCAACAGGAGAAGATTCTGGAGATACTGGACAAACAGACAGACGTGTACCATTACTCCTGTTGCAACATGGCGCCTCAACCCAACTGTGACTATGTCGTACTAAGGTAGCGTTACCTTCGCAAAGACACAACAACCCACAGACCTGGTGTCACTTGAAGCAGTAATAAGAACTCTTCCTTCCTCTGTGTGGATCCGCAGGTCGTGGCGCACAGACTTGTGTAAAGGCTCCTGCGTGCTCGTGTGCGTGTCTATCGAACATGATGACAGCCCGCGCATCGGAGCTGTTAGGGGGGTCATCCTGGAGTCGCAGTACCTCCTAGAGCCCTGTGGGACAGGGAGGACCAGACTCACTCATATCTCCAGAGTGGACCTCAGGTGTGAACAAGCTTCAGGTGATCATAGTTGAGGTTTTCTCCAACTTTGCAGTCGTTTATCTGTATTATTTGCCCCTTTTTGTTCCAGGGGAAGATCTCCAGAATGGTACAACAAGGCATTTGGACACCTGCGTGTTAATGAAGCCCAGAGGATCCGCTCTTCTTTTCTTCCCTTAGATCAGACGAGTCCTGAGGCCAAGAGCTGAGCCTCAGATGCCGAGCTCTGTCTGAGAGCTAAGAAGCAGTGACCCGTACGGTTAATCATCCAGTCTTTTCACAGTGCTGAGCCATACTGTACTGAGTATGCACACACAGAAGGCAAAGGTATTTGTCATCATTTTTTCATGTGTCTGACATCAACACAACACTTATTTATATCATAAATTATTGATTTTCAAGCCATCTTTTGAATAACGGCTCCAGGACTTACGAGTCGGAACATTTATAGTCATATATGTTTATTTAAGCAGCTATTCGTGTTTTATGTAATTGGCTTGTATGCATGTGTATTATTGTAAGGATGAAGTCATGTGGGCAGAGTTTCTTATCGTTATTTATTACTACAAATCCTTATAATTTAATCCAGTATCTTGGGAATGATAATGATAGTAATAATAAATACGAATTTTTTTAACAAATAGCCAGCACTAGAAGGTATGATCGCGAGATGAGTGCTATACTGATTTGGTTAATATTTAATGTGTAAAGTTGATATTGCTTTAATCACTTATGATAGAGTAATAGAGAAACTATCTAAAACCTTAACATCATAATTACTAATTCAATAGTCGGCAATGAAAACAGCATTAAAGCTTCAACAGTTTACATAATAATTTATTTAATTATTTTTCTCCATCCTTGTAAAGTGGCCTGCCTTTAAATTACACTCCATAAATCTGACTATTTCCTTCTGTTTCATCTCAGAATTAAGATGGAATTTAATTGAATTAATCATCTGTCTTTATCAAATAATACAAGTGAAGAGTCACTAATAGAGACGTGACTCATTCTATTTACTCCTGTTGCACTTGTTCACATTTCCGTAATAAATGTTCAGCTAATAATAACAACAAAAACTTCTGTTCTCTTAGAAAAACGCAGTCAGTACAATCAGTACATTATGGACACGTGTCAGCACTGTGTTGTGAAAAGTGAACTTGTTTCAGAAAAAAACTACCACATGAGGGATCTGACTCACATACTCACCGGGTCCATAAATATTCTTTCAATACATATGTTGGACATCATTGCAGATTTATTTTCCTCTCACTATTTTCAGTGTTAAATCTAATATCTGTTACAGAAGAATGAGGTGCCATTTAAAATTGGGATTGTTGTGCCGTCTCTGCATACGTTGTTTTTTTGTTGGGTTTATTTTGCTTCAACGTTATACGATGTCTAAGACATGTGTCCATTTCACTGCTTCTGGGAAGCATGTTTGAAATTTAGTGTGTGTGTGTGCATGATTGTGCCCATGTCACCGCATTGTAAACACACATCCAGCCTGTACTGTAAATATCAGCAGCGCTCTCTGTGCCATCACAATTCTTCAGGGTCCTTCCTATCATATTGATATGCCGAAATGTGAACTTTCCACAAACCATCCAAACGAAGCAACAGCACATAAAAGCTTGCTGTGCCACGGCGCTGCCTTGGCTTCCTATTTTGTTTCGGCTGTAGGCAGCGTTGCCATGTTGTTGCTATGATATAATATCTCCACAGTGCCACCATAATCGTTGTGTGAAAGCCTTTTGTGTTTTTTGTGCCGGGGAACAGTGTGGCGTTTGTGTGTATGTGTGTGTAAATATGTGTGTGGATGAGCAGAACAGCCAAAGAGTGAGTGACTCTGACGCGAGACCTCCGCTGTGTGTGGAGATACTCCAAAGCTAGTAGCCGAGAGCAGGATGATTTATGCTTGTTATTTCTGACAAAGTGAAAGAGAAATCCATTGTTCCTAAAGAGAATAAAAGATCTGAAAACTCCAACTGTTGTGTCTTGAAATGTTTTTCAGTTCCTGAGATGAAACTAAAATGACAAAGCACAGAAGCATGAAAATATGTAGCACACAGTAGTTCCCCCTGTTATATATTTTCATGTCCATGAAGTGGTGCTCTTGCCCCTCTGGAGTCTAAATAACTCTGGAAAGTATGCCAGGGATATATTTTTCGATAACAGAGAGAATGAAGAGTCCCCAGAGCAACAAGGGGTTCTCCCTGAAGACTTTCTTACTTCTCTCTCCCTGTGTCCTTTCAGACAATAGATGGAAACTAAACCTTCAGTGCTCGGATCAATATTCAATCACATTTACCTACTCAGCTGTGTTAGTTGATGAGGACTCTGTTAGAGGACGCTGAAGGCGTTTGAATACAGATGCTGCTTTCCAAAAACCTTCCATGTTAGCCAGCATGCCCGTTTAACTTGCGACAACACAGAGACATTACTTTAACTTTTACCTCATTTAATATGTCAGTGGTTTTAACTGGAAAGTAGGACTCTCAGTTGCAGCCTGTGAATGTTAATGGTCCCACGCACGGTGGGTGTGGTTTTCACTTGTCCGTGGGTTGGAACAAATGAGGAACATCATGTTGCAAAAAAAAGCTTACAAGGTGATTCAATAATTTTCACATGAACTTAGTTTTGATAACAGATTTTTTGCCCCCCTTACATCTAAGCTGTAGGCCTAAGCCATGCTTTGTTCAGGTTAGGAGCTGTACCTTATATTATTTTAATCTCTAAGAAAAATAATTTCTACGCGATATATTATGTGGTAAAAGGGATAAGTCCATATCAATGAATGACTCATTGATTGCGCATATGTAGAGTCCAGGACGTTTTAGTTAGCGATAGCGGCTAATTTTTAGCTTCGGCGTGACGCTCTTTCTCCGCCAATGGGGCTAACTTCCGTAATTTCCGGATTCCCTATGGGAATGTTCTTACTTGCGGATAGGAATCCGAAAGTTACGGAAATGAACCCCATTGGCAAAGAAAGAGCGTCACACCAAGGCTAAAAACTAGCCGCTATCGCTAACTAAAACGACCTGGAATCATATAGCCTATATGCGCAATCAATGAAGTCATTCATTTTTATGGACCTTTTACCACATAATTTATCGTGTAGAAACCATTTTGTTATAAAGAATGAAATGATATCAGGGTTCCTTTAGATATGGAATTAAGAAAATGGCCAGAATTTTTCTTTCACACTGGATTTCCAGATACTTGCATTCACCCCTCACTCAGCGCAAGAATTTAGGGGGGGCCTCTTCTGGAGAGAGTAGGGAGTATGATCAGCTGCTGCTCCTGTTTGACAGGGGTCAGAGCATTTCTTTTATATTCGAAAGTAACTCAGTCCACTATCAGACTGCATCAATATATTTTGACTCTTAACAAGAAACCTTCGTATCTGCCTTGAATTACAGTATTTACACTGCCGGAGGTCATGTAGAGTCCTCTGAGTTATCTTCTACAGCAGGGGAGACAAACTGTGGTTCTCAAGGACCATTATCCTGCAGATTTTGATGTTTTCCTGCTTCATCTAACTCAAATGAAACAGTCATCATGCCAAATTTGATAAAAAAAGTAAATTTGTTTTGAATCAGGGGTATTGCAGCAGGGAAACATCTAAAACCGCAGTCCTCCATGGTCAGAGTTTAATACCACTGTTATAGAGTTTCTCACATTATGCTGTATGCTAAAAAATTTACTTCCTGGTTCTTAATTCCTGATTACGTCACGTCTCGAGTTTTTCACCTGAAATTTTTTCTTTGTCTTATACATCCTGCCTCTGTTTCATAGTGAAGTCCCAGTTAAGTGCTTCTACACGCCTCGTGCCTTGCTGTTCGGTCCTATTCCCTCTAACCATGGATTGTTAGAACCAGGAACCAGGAACTACATATGTGTTCTAAAACAATGATTTTTGAGAGACTTCTTCCTTCTGCTCTCGGATATATGATTTATTTTTGGTGTGATGATAATATAACAAAACCTTTCAATAAAATAAGCAACACTTGCCACTTAATCAGGAAAAGTAAGATACCCATTTAAGTTCAGTGGTCTCAGCTCTAAACTCTGCTGGAAGTATCTTTTCTTTACCATCTCACTGACTGAAAATAAGGAAAACAAACCATTGAACATTTACCCCTTGTATTTACCTGAACTGTCAGAAAGTTCTGCCATTCACTAAAGGGACTACTTTTCACACTGTAGTGAGCAATTATCTTGTTGTAATGTTGTTCCTTATCTTAATTGTTTTTTATTATGAACCTGAACAGGGAGGGAGGGAAAAACAGATGTATTTCCTCTGAAAACGGTTAATCTACTGCTTTTCTTCCAGACAGCTACGATAAGGTCATCAATGAATAAATTATCCAATCAATGAATAATTAATGGCAGCATGTTGGCAGTTGAGTGTAGATATCCTTGGGTAAATGGCTTAGTATAGACATACTTTAACTACGCATCACGCAATGAATGTGGAAAAAAAGTGTAGTAAATGTTTTGATTAAAAGGAAGTTTTTTCATGTCAGCAAATTGACGGAATTTGTTCTGGGATTAAAAAATAGAAAGGTCCATCCTTTGCACCTTTAAAGAGAGCAATATGAAAGCTTTGGTTCACATCTTTTCAACCTTAAAGACTTCAGCAGGACCATTAAAGTTCCACTATAGCAGCATATAGTGATCAGAGAACATCTGGCAGGCTGGATTATCATATTTGTCATTTAAAATAAACAGTATGATACACCCTCTGATGGAGCGGCATCCTTCTGCCTCTCACCCAGACACCAGTCCACTGGTGACCCTGAAATGGGATTAAAAAGGTATAGAAGAAAAAAAGAACTATCAGGTCTACTGCTATCCAAAGACTCCAATCTTTAAAAATCCAGCTACTGCTCTAAACAGGACGTTTATGCAGTTGCAGCTAGCTGTATGTATCTAAACCGTAAACTTTTAAATGGCAAGTCCTTCTTCCTCTTCTTTTTGCAAACACTCACCATATTGTAAAAGTAGTGTGGATTTTCATTGAGATGAATATCAATTAAAGGAGCTATACCTGATATTATTTTAATCTTTCTAAGAAAATTGTTTTCTACACGATATATTATGTGCTAAAAGGGGTAAATCCATGAAAGTCGTACATATGCGCAATCAATGAATCACCCATTGTAATGGACCGAAAAGGGGTAAGTCTGACTTCTAACTTTTACCACATAATATACAGTCATATGCAAAAGTTTGGGCACCCCTGATTATTTTCAAGATTTTTCTTTATAAATCATTGGTTATTTGGATCATCAATTTCAGTTAAATATATCATATAGCAGACAAACACAGCGATATTTGAGAAGTGAAATGAAGTTTGAACTACATTCAAGTGCGGACATATCAATATTGATCAAAAACTATTTAGTGAACAAAACTTACAAACTACAAACAATCCTGTGCGGGTGAGTATAAATATGTGGGGACTTTAATTCTCTCTTTCATTTTTTAATCTCCTCTAAATGTTTAAAGTCAGTATTTTTACATTTTACTGCCGTGTCATCTCATAATAAATTCTGATAGCCTTGTGCTTCTGGCTCTGCACATTCACTGTTAATTCAGCATGACGGATGTGATATGTTAGGAACTCTTTGGATGTTGAGTGGAATTTTTAATAAAGTTTAAAAGGATGAGGATGTGAGGATGAGCTATGTTTTGGCAGCATGTTAACTGACTCATCGATGTGGAGGGATGGGGGGGCTAAAGCTCGGTGGAGTTGAAGACACTGAGCCATGCTCAATCACTGACAACAAATATGTCCAAACAGTTAATGAGCAGATGTGTAACGAGATGCGTTTCTGTCTGTTGCTCATTGCTCTCCCATGCACGCATCTCCAGAATTGGCTTTGCTAACTCATAAGTGCCCAGGGCCATGTAGAATATCATACACAAGACTTTCCATCAAATCAAAGCGCATGTATCATCCCAGCCGAGTTATTCATAGCAACAGCTAAAATTCAAGAGCTCCATGTTTCAAACTGGTCAGTGAGCCTTGAAACCAGGCCATGACCCTGTCTAAGTACTGCTCCTGTGTCCCTGGTGATAGCCTTCCAGGCCAGCGGAGATATCACCACAAAGCAATGCCTTCCATCATTTAGATGATAAAAATGAGGAATCATAGCATTGCCTGCTATTTATTTTCAAAGGAATATATTTATACTGTTTATAATCATTTATTTTGTATCTGAAATTCCCTCTTACTATGCCTCCATCACATTGCACACGTCTGAGTTCATTCAATGGTTTGAAAAGGATTCTTATGGAGCAAAGATATTCTAATCTTCTTAACCAAAAGAGAAGCCTGTAATCCTTGAAACCTGACAGTGACTATTATTGAGGATAAGAGATTCCAACAGAATAACTTTTTTCCTCGGTGCTCTTTCCTTTAGACGGACACAAAGCCATTCTTTTTATCTTTATGAATATGAGCTGATCCATACTGGGTGCATTCAGAATCCACATTGGGTGGCGCACCCAACAGCGAATGGCAGGGCATTGTGTTCAAATACCTCACAAGTGTACATCTTCATATGCTTTCCAACTAGATACCGAATTATTTCTGATGGCACTTGGTTGGTTTGGTGCTAAAAGAGGGAAACTCTTTGAACTAGTTTCTAACTGAGGTACAAACATCAAGGGTGCCAGCTCTGAACTCAGCGAAGCTTTCAGCTCTCACCTCTCACCTCATCTCTACAGTCCCAGATAACCAGTCAACAGATTCACTTCTGCTTTTATCCTCTCTAAGCACCACACTTTTGTTTCCTGGGAACACAAGAGTCCCTCCATCAAGTCTGCTCTGCACACCATACTGGGCTCTCAGTCCGTCATAGTGGAGGTGTCAAAAATCCATACTCACTGAGGGGGAGAGCAACATAAAGTCAAAACTTTAATAATAAACTTGAAAAAAAGATAATAATGATGACATTAGATGGTAATGGGCCACATGTGTAGCCACATCTGTAATGGGGAAGACTGACAGATCCATCATAAGGCCAATCCAGCCATCATCAAAACATTTGCACTTGTTCATACACCAGCACTGCCGACACTCCGGGCAAGGAGGATGAAGTGTTTTGACCAAGGACACGATGGCAGCTCAATGGTGGGGTGAGATTGGTCACATCCCCAGATCTTGTAAATTCAGACCCAATATTCCCAATATGTTGCATTTGGGGGGAACTGACCCATCAATTTAACTCCAATATTAAATAATTAAACCACTGAACTGCCAGATTTTCTCTCCACCCAACCAAGCCTACTTCAGCATCCATCTTGTATCCTTCCACCACAATGCTCTCTTCATCTAAAGGTAAGTTTGATGACTCTTCTTTTATCTTTTGTTCCATCCATTTCTCTCTATCTTTCCCCTGCTTCCTTTAGTAATGTCACTGTGCCACCAAAATGAATTAGAAACATATTTCTTAGGTCAGAACATTACATAACCATAATGAAAAAATTGGAACCAGCCTCCTGTGCTCTCATAAAAGCGGATTCCAAACTGGCTGTGACAACCTTACAGTAGCTTGCTAATGTTAGCTTGGCTGGAAGCTAATGTTAATTTGTTTAGCTGGAACATGCCTGACTAAGGATAAGATGAAGTTTGAATGAATAATAAGAGTCATATTAAGAAGTCTTAACTCTCCACTGCCTTTGCTAATGCAAAGTTTGTTGTTTATTTGTTAGTGCTGCTGCATTCAATACAATATTTCTTCCCATTTTCATTTGTAGAGCTGTGATAAATGTGCAAGGCAGGAAAAAGTATCTATTTAATCTAATGGAGCTTGATAGTGTTCTTGATAATTTGTTTCTTAGTAAATGTTAGTGGGGGGAAAAAAGAGGAACTTTTAATATGATGACTCACCGAGACCATATAAAATCACTCATTTGACAAATTAGGAAGGCTGAGAGAGCTGCTGTGTTTTTCCATCTTTGTAATCGCTCAACGTTTCATCTCTGTCACTCTCCTGTACATAAACACATACAAATATAGACATGAATTACACATAAGTAAACATGGACGAATACTCTCTCACAGCCTTTTTGAGGATGACTCACGTCTGTCTGGAAAACAGGAAGTTATTACCTGTGTTACTGTCAAAGCCTGAGGTCATCCTTGTCCATCAACCAGCCAAGTTTTCAACCACAACAATGATCTGGGAGATAAACTGAAATGTAATCAACAAATTACCATCTTAAATTCAATCTATCCTTCATTAATCCAAAACAACTCCAGTATTACTTTTGTCCACGGCTTCTCAGATTTATAATATAAATGATAAACAGCTGAGAGTATCTTATAGAGAGAAATCCAAATCTTGTTGCAAATTTAAAAAAAACAAAAAATCCCCAAAAATCTAACTAGATTTTGTCCAGGACACCGTGATCAAAGCTTCTCTGACAGATGTCACCTCTGCTGCTCTCTCTCTCTCCTCACTGAATCCCAGTCCCTTCTCAAGCTCCAGCATTATGATCGTTAGCCCACACAGGACGATGGCGCTCCCTGCACACGTCTCTACAAAGGTACACCGCAACACAGGAAAATAACCACCTAACTGCAATAAGCACTGCACCTCTACTGACATTATAGAAGGGAAAGAAAGACATGATGTTGTGGACATATTATATGGAGCGAGAGAAGGAAAGACGGGAACAATCTTAGAGGTTTTACCCAGTCACCAACTCTCTCTCCTAAAGGAGTCTTTTGTGGAGTCATGAGTAAGCTGCAGAAGCAAGCCTTTGTCTGGAAACAAAGAGGAATGTGTTTTTACATCAGAGAGCCTGCCATTGTGCTTCTGTATGTGTGTGAATCCAAGTGTGTGTGAATGCTAGGGCTACATAGCATCCTCTATAAGAAATAGCTTCTCTGTGTGAGGAATATAAGTATCAGACGTGTTGGGTGCAAGGATGTGGTTGGTGGAGTGTGTTTGTGTGGGATTGTCTTCTCTGGTTGGAGACTAGGTTGAGGAAAAAAAACAAGATGGTCTCTGCTCATCTGTGAAATTATCTAATAATCTCCTACGCATATGCAAAACAAGTGCAACAGACACACACACATACAGTACACACACAGCACATGCTGCTTCCTCAAGCTTAATACCCTTGTCAACGGCCAGTATCCCAAGAAGATAGGAAGCGAGACATCTAAGAGACATCACGTCTTGTGTGAAAAGGCTGTGAGACACACACACACACACACACGCACGCACACACACACAGACGGGCACAGAAAGAACAACCAATCAGACTCTATAGCTTCCTTGTTAATGGAAATCCTACTCAGCAGATGTGGCCTGTTGATGAACACATGGTGCGCGAAACAGGCTCACGTACACACAGGTTAGAAACTGGTATCCATGCCATGGTCTTTGCAGTCCGGAGAGGATGCTGAGGGTGTATGAGTCATACATAAGTTAAAGGTTTTGACTGGACTTGTGACTCATTGCTTATAGAAACCTCAAACGAGTGCATGACTTTAAAACTGAAACAAGAAGAATCCAAACAGTAAAAAGAGCAATCATTCATAATAAAGACAAGGAAGCTGCATGTACCGAGTGATAATTACCATTATACTTAATATAATTAACACTCTGCTGCTGCCTTACAGTATGTGGCAAAAGATTGTAGAAAATAAAACAGAGGGAGGTGGTTTACTAGAGAAATACATCAGCAAAACTTTTTATGCTACAGCTTTTTATAGCAGATGGCATGGTCACCTGCAAACCAGACAGTTCAATGAGAACTGAGATGACAGATTTTAATGTGAGACTGTAGAACTAACAGCAAAAAGTTGATGAAAGTTGAGGATATAAAAGAAGAAGTGGGAGGAAGAATAGTGCACATGAGAGGAATCCTGGGATGTCTGGAAAAATAGTGTTAAAAAAAATAAACAGCAGTAGCCATGGCAGCAGATTTCTATCACCCTGTTTTTTGTAGTTTTTGTAAGGCACATATCTTACTGTCTAAAATGAAAGTTGCCTCACAGAAGAGAGGTTTAATTTGTTTACATTTATAATGAATGATGGATGAGCAATTTCAATGCTCTTTCTATTTAATTAAGACAAAAAAATCCTTGTAGATTTAGTTTACAAACCATGAGAAACACCTGCACAGAATAAACACTGAGCCATATGTTGCAGAATAGACAAAGCAAAAAAATGTTGTTTGTGTTGTAGTGATTGTGTGAAAAATAGTTTAATTTGCCCAAAATGCATTACATTTGTAACTTCTTTAGATATTGTTGTATGTATTTGTACTAACTTCTTCATTTTCAGTTTAGTTTACTATACATATTTCTGCTAACTTCATATGATGTATCAATATATGAATTAGTTCATATGCTTAGCGTGTTATTCACTAATTTTTACTAACTTCAGCTCAGAGCAGTAGAGTGGAAATTACTAACACCAGACTCGTGATTCACAGGCTCATAGTGTGAAACAGGATGAACCTAAAAGATAACACATTGACCTTGGATGCTGGAGCTCAAAGCTGACCATTGTTACAGGAGTGTAGGGAGGGCTGGTTTTCCCATGCAGATGCTGGACCAGTTTTGCATGCACAGAAGATGAACAGTGACCACGCAGCCTTATAAAAATACACATACACATGAAATGCACAC
>JAVQJG010284958.1:0-10480 GCA_036024015.1 Craterocephalus amniculus | reverse complement strand
AAGTGTTGTGGTTACTTGTTGCATTATACACCGTTCAAACCAAACACACTGCTATTGGGGGTCGCCATGATTCAGTATTAAAATAATGCATATGTAAACAATATATACAAATGATATAGTATATAAATTATCCGATAAAATATCTTATAAATCCTATAAATAATATAGGAGGATGCAAAGCATCATTGGATATTTATCTGACCCTTCCTCAGCGAGTCAGCATCGGATTTCCCTCGTTCTGAAGGGCTGGATTCATTCGCCCTACCCCTTGTTATGTCCACTACCCCTACATGGTTTGGAATAATGAGACATCACTACCCCTCACGGGAACGTGCAAAATGTAGGGGTAGGGCTAAAAAGTAGGGCTAGGGGGTGTATTGAGACAGGGCCTAAGTATCTTGAAGTCTTGTTTGTGAGTGATTGCCTGAAGGATTGGTACAAGTTCTGTAATAATAACGACATTGCATCAAGTCCATTGTTGTGAAGGAGCTGAGCTGAAAGGCCAAACTTTCTTGTTTATGGGTCCATCTTCATACCAATCCTCATTATGGACTTTGTGTAGTGGATGGAAGAATGGAATTATGATTAGATGCAGCTGAAATCACTTTCCTCTGGAGAGTGATGGGGCATAGTCTTAGTGACCCAGCCAGAGGAAGGTGCTCAAGCATCTAGATGGAACTGGTATAGGCCAGTTCTGTTTTCTGCTTCAAAAAGAGTCAACTAAGGTGGTGCCACCTGATTAAAATGCATGATGGTTACAATCCAGTTGGGCATGCTCAAAAGACCTCTACGATACACTGGAGGGATTATATAAATATATAGTTCCTGACCTATGAACACCTTGAATCCCCCAGGAGAAGCTGGAGAGTGTTGGTAGGGGAGAAGGCATGTGTGGATTTCCCTCCTGAACCAATTTGGGAAAAGCAGAAGAAAACGGACAAACTCAGGCAGTCCTATAGGAATGTGTTGCTGGCTGTCTATACAACAAGCAGCCACAAATTTAGCTACAACTTAGTTTGAAGGCAGAGCTTTTGTTGCCCTATCTATCAATAAAGAGATCTTAAAATCCATTTCACCATAGTTGACTGTTTAAGCACGATAATAACCAATATTTATAAAATGTTTAGTTGAGATATGAATTATGCTTATCTGATGGAGTTGGTGTCAGAAAAGAGCGGTGGCATTTCTCTGCATTAACAGGCAGCAGGCATAGCTGCAGACAATTTTGACACTGGGTATTTGGCTCCTGGTACTCTTAATTGGCTGCCAGGGGACGAGTCTCACAATATGATGCAGGACATTCACATTTTTAAATTGCAGAGTTAAGGTGTCACCCCGTCTCTTCCACAGTTGTCAGTCTGGGACAGCCAGAGTCTCACAGTCGGAAATGAGTGCTTACTTTGCATAACTGTCCCGACAGTAATGGTAGAGGATAAAAAAACAAAGTTCACTCTGAGTAATGCAGCCATTGTGAGATTAAAAAGTCTCGTCTCCACAAGTTTTAGGAAAAGCACAGAAAACACATAGAGAATCTTTTGTGATGAGACGGGAAAGAAAAGAGCGTTCAGGACGAGGCTAATGTAAATGTAAAAGGCAGTGAAGAGCAAAAACAACATTGATATGAGAAGCAAAATAAAAACAGTCTCCTGTGTCTGTGAATGGCTTTTGGATGAGAGGGATTTCCTCTTTGCAGCTCAAACATCACTCACAGTTCCCTGCCAAACAAATCCACACACACAGGGCTGAAACCTTCCTCTTCGAGCACTTACACAAGCTATGGTACACAGATAGTGCCTGGTATCACTACAGCAAGATACTGACATGCCTCTGCCTAACATAGTTCCCAACCAAATTTAATTTCTTAAATAAAGCATAGAAGCTAGAAAGAGAAACCTAAAAATCTGACTTTACACACTATGTCTTGTTCAAACATCTAATTTATTTCCTACATCACTATTGCTTAGGGGTATTTTATATGAAACTAACCTGATGCTGTTAAGGTGTTTAAAAGCAGCGGGAGCACAGCGGGTGTCCACAGCAGGCCATAAAACACAAACAGTATGACCTCCAGCAAGGACTTACCTCATCTGCATGTCTCAGGGAGCATCTGTCTGTCTATGTGTGGAGGCTTGTGTCACCTTACGGGACTGTAAATGTTCATACAGATAACTTTATCTAGGTTTTGCATAACAATTTACATATATGTCCCATTCAAACAGTGATCT
Source organism: Craterocephalus amniculus (assembly GCA_036024015.1). NCBI lineage: Eukaryota > Metazoa > Chordata > Actinopteri > Atheriniformes > Atherinidae > Craterocephalus > Craterocephalus amniculus. Next base: position 8,255 of record JAVQJG010284958.1, on the reverse strand, counting down.
AGAGTGTTATATAAATTTGTATTCAGTATATGCAGCACTTTATTTTCTGTAACAGGGGCAACAATCTTTCCAAGGGATCATTTTTAATTATTCAAGGACCATCAGACATGAATTAAATTTTAACTCAGCTCCTCACAATGAAATTGATTTATAATACAGACTTAAAGCCACCTGTCAGTTGTTGTTTTTTTGTTGTTGTTGTTGTTTATTTACACCACCATCTGAGTGTGGGTGACAATGGGTTTCTAACTCTTGGTATTCTGAAGGAGATATTTAAGGTTTTGCTATCATTTTTCCAACAATGACAAGTTTAAGCAGTTAGCATACTTAGCTTAACCCTCCACTGTAAGCCTTCAGCCTATTGAAGCAACAGCGTGAAAGTTGCTCAAAAACTATAATGAATTAACCATGAGGTCTACCTGAATACTTCAGGAGTCATAGTAAAAAAAATTGTAAAATTCAGTAAACCAGTCTTACTTGTGGATAGTAAATCAGGATGGCACAAAGGACAAATGAAAAAAAAACGAAAAAAAAAAACACTTTAAAGTAGAGATGGGCTACAGGATTTTTTGTCTTTTTCTTCTGTTTTTGTTGTTTATGTTTTTATACTGTGCAAATAAATAAATGAAAATGAAAAGCAATATCTCTTTTGGATGATAGATATGTATCTCCAAATTTTCCATAAAAAATCATAGTACAATGAGAGAACTTTATCTCTGCAAAGACCAACTCAGATAAAGTAAAGCAGAGAAAAAAATAAAAATAATTTCAGCACAAACACTTAAGGAAAGATCTTAAAAGAAAAAAAAATTCGGCACATTTATAGACCTCAGCTTTTAGAGGTTTAAAGTTGTTGGTTGATGCTGAAATCTTTATGCAAGCTTACAGATCAGTCCCATTACTGTATATGGCCGCAACAATGAGCCCCATTTTTGCTATTCTATACATATTTATGTTGTCTTTTTTTTCACTTTTTGTCTCTTCCACATCACTATTTCTCTCCCCTTCAGTGTCCATTACAATGATATGTACCTGGCTGATTATCCAAATTTATGATGAGATTGTTTAGTAACTTCTAGTGACTTTTAGGACAGACAATAGTTACTTTTCTTACTGAGGAGTTGGCAACAGCTGTGCTTTCACAAATCATTATGGCATTATATAGAATCAGAGAAAGCACAACAGTGGCAGAGTCAATGTGTAGCATGTGAGATCATCTCCCCAGTTAACCAGAAGTAGCACAATGACCACAAAATGTTAATCTATTTATGCTCATCACATTGTCGTACGTATGGTTTAGAGCTGTTTCAATGCTAAAGTTTTCTGGTCACATACACATGCTTCAAGCTGTCATGCTGTGACGCTGGCTCGATGTGGAAAATCACAGAGGAGCTCAATCTACCTCCTTTACTGTCTCCTGCACTGGCTGGTCAGTGAACAGCCCTCCTGTCAAGCAGCCATGACTTATTGAACACTTTTGAACCGACACCTCAGAGACTGACACAAAACCACAAGACATTTAGAGCCAAAATGTGTCTATTCTAACAATCATATGTCTGTTTCTGCCATCACAGCTAGGGCACTGAGCGTCGACTGGAACTAGGACAAACTTAACAATGAATTCTAGGTTATTCATTTATTTTATGCATTGTACAGTATTGGATAGGCAAATATAAGATTCTGCTTCAGCCTATTCCTTTTCAGTTGCAGAAAAAAACTAATAATTATTGTTAGGTTGCAATTATGTTTATGACATTGTAACTGAAATAAAAGTTATTCGTTCATTCATTCAACTTAAATTTTCCTGGAATCATCTCCTTTTCTAAATTTCAGTTCCGAGTTTCGATGCCCGTTTTTCTGAACACCAACAAAGAAGAATCTGCTGGATTGTGCTAGTAAATATAACAAATGCAACACTTGTAAAAACATGTCATCGTGAATGAAAACATGATCTAACCCCTCCAGGTTAATCGTGTATAAATAATATAATGCTCCGCTTTTGATGCTGTCTGCCAGCCTTCATCTGCTGCTGCTTCCTCCGGCTCCAACCCTCACACTAACAGTGCACTCCGCTTTAAATCCGGTAATAAAACAATAAAATTGGTCTTATGTCAACATTGAGGCACCTAAAGCTTCTTTCCTACCCGCACGTCGTCTCCATGTGGCTACGCAGAGCCTCTCGAGGTGAAGTCAATAAACTCCACAAATTTACAATCTACTGATTACATGTGCTGATCAGTCTTTAAGGGCCGCTGTTAGATGAACTGCACAGTCCAAAAATCTTCCATGTGAGTCATTACTGGCGTAGCCTCTGTGGACATACGCAGAGGCTACGACGGTTACGCCATACCCCCCCGTGGCGCAGATGACATGCGAGTATAAACCCAGCTTTTCAAGATATACGCAACCTGAAACGGTGGGTCAACTCAAATGCAAATACCTACCTGACGTTATCTATTTATTTTTTCAAAGAAAATCGACCTGATATAATATTCATTCAAGTTCATAGATCTAATATTGTTGTGCTGGTTGGAAACAGCCCTGTGAGAAATTCATAGTCAGGTGAGAAAAAAGGGTTAAATGTTCCTAAAAATAAAATTCAGGAAAAAGATCAAAGTTCTATGCAGAAAGACCTTGGGTTAGCTTGCTTATTTAAAACATGTAAACTTTTTTTTTAAGCGTCGGAATACAGAATGACTGGGAACCAAAAATAAAAAGAGGAACCCGAATCATTCAAAATCAGACAATGGCAACCCTAGTCACATCTGATGTTACAACCAGTCAGAAACGAGGAAGTCTACCGTATAGTCAGATCTAAATACAAGCAGCTCTTTCTTGAAATCGAGTGAAGTTGCACTTGAAATTACCTCCAAAGAAACTGGCGAAGGGATGCTTTTTGTTTCGGTTTTGCTCTAATTTGAGGATTTTACAGGCTGGACGAGAGGCCGTTCATGTCCATTGGTCATTGAGATGTATTTTTCACATACTTGCTCAACAATCACACTCCAACTAGCCTATCGTGGGCAGTGTTGTGTTTCAGTGTCTTGCCCAGGGGCACTTCACCACATGAATGACACGGGGATAAATCATTAATCTTCTGATTCTGATTCAACCGCTCCCACCACCTGAGCCTAAGCTGCCTCAGTCATGTGTGTGTGTGTGTGTGTGACTGTGCTACTCAACCAGGAGTCACACAGTAGGGAACGAATGTCAAATTAAGGGAGATTGTCACCAGTATTTTTCATGATACTTGTTTAAATAAAACGTACTTTAGAAAAAAGGAACTAAAATACATGTAAGAGGTAAATTATAATTTAAAATCAAACTAGATTGTTGAAAGCTGGATTATTGGCAGCCTCTGACATACAGAGTGTCATATTTGAACTGGTGATCTAAAATAAGTTGACCATTGAAAAGCAGAAATTAATCTACGTATTTAGTGCCATACTAACCTTATCACCCATAGAGATTAAGATTAACAGAAATGCATCGCTGGCATTAATAATGATATTGGGAGGAATGTGCTGTCATACAACCACCATCTATTTCTGCACCGGTTTCATTTTATTCAGGGTCACGGTGAGCTAGAGTTTATCCCAGCTAGAATCTAATGAGAGGTCGGGTACACCCTGGACAGGTCGCCAGACCATCACAGGCCCAACAGAAACAAAAAAACACTCACACTTCACTCTCCATGTAGGATCCCCAATTGACATGACATGCATGGAGAATCCATGTACTGAAGGAAGGCGCATTGGGAGAACGTGTTAACTCCAGTCAGAGAGGAACCACAAGCCTTCCAGCTGCGACAGTCCTGAGAAGCAGACCTTTGACAAAAGGCCATTATACACGTACTCTAAATATTTCAGCAGAATACTTTGCACAGGAATAATTTAATCAAATCAAAGGAAACGTTCTCCAAAGATTTTTTTAGGTCATTTTTTTATAAAGTAATCGCATCTGACTGGTAATTGATATATATCAGAGAAGGCGTGTGGGCAGCATAATCAGAGCCAAAAGCTATGGAAGAGTCTTTTTCTCTTCACTGAAACTTTATTTCACCATCTCGGCTCACAGCACTCAAGCTTTTCTGACAAGTGAGAATAAAATGACTGTGACAATGATCCCAAAGACTCAAACGATTACCAACGAGCTGAATTATGAAGACGGTAGATGAAATGTTCTGGTCACAGTTTGAAGTCTGACAACCTGTACATCCTGGAGCTTCAGCTTGTGGACTAAACAGTTCAGAGTTCACACTAAACAGTACCCAAGTTCTCGTCTCTATCCTAGAATAGGATGCACCAAGCGTGCCCTTTCTTTCTTTTCTTTTGCCTGCATATCAGCGCAATATTGTTGCTTGATGTTGACTACTGTACATGTTTGTTTTTTTTAGAATCTTCCTCATTTATTTGCAACATACTGGGTGTGAATCCAAAAAAACAGTATTTTCACCTCCTAATTAGACACAGTTCTACTTTGTTTATTCACATCGGGTCCGGTGTGTAATGGCCGTTAGTTTATGTTTATGTATCCGAGGATCTTTTCATGAGTGACGGTAGGATGGATGGTATGATGAAGGGGTGGGCGATATTACAAAAACATATCACAATTTCTTTGTTATAAAATCACAATTTTGCTTTCATCACAATCCTACATGTATGTTTGAGACTAATTTGCAAGTCTGTGGTCAGTGCAGCCAAACAATTTCTAAATGTAAAACAGGGGAAAAAGCTGACAATTTAGGCCAAAGAAACTTTCTGAAAAGATTTTAAGTTAAGAAGCTGCAGTTTTGCTAACATGTAGAAAGAATATAGACACACTAAAGGTCAATTTATGCTCCCTTTTGGATCTGTATAGACACATCTGTTTCAAACATCCTCATGCATAGCTATCTTTATACTTCCATATGTCTTTTACAGTGTGCTGCTACTGTTGAACACCACTAGGGGGCAGAGTTGATTTCATAGTTAACCCTGCGATCTTACGGCAGTTTTAGATGGAGGTAACGCACCACTATAAAGTTGTTTCTAACCACCCAACACGTCCTGAACACTGGAAAAGCCTTATTTCTAAAACTTGTGTAATTTCTACAGTTTTTGTCCTCGTCTTTATTCTTCTTCTACAGTTTTTTCCTTCCTGTTCATCTTCTCTTCTTCACTGAGTTATTTGAGCTCAACACTGCCACCATGGTTTCCAGTGGTACTACTCGGCCCTCTGCGTTGAGTAACGGATGGTTTTGTCGCTGGATCAGCATAGAACTGCAATTTATTGAATGTGAGTAAAACAATCCATATGATCTCATCATTCTAGCAGATCGTCACCTTCTAATCCTTCACGACCTAATATCATCATGTCGCCCACCCCTAGTCCAACCTGACTCTATGGTCACAAGATTCGGGCAGTAGTACATGCAGAGGAAGCTTGGTGTAGGGTCGCTGCTCCTCCATATCAAAAGGAGTCAGCTGAGGTGGGTCAGGCATCTGAATAGGATGCTTCCTGCACTGTAAACCCGAACAAGTTGAAAATACTCAAAATGTTTGTCGTAACCGATTACGTCAAAGTATTTGAGTTGCATAAATACATTTTTTGAGTTCCACTAAATATATACTTTCAAGTTACTCAAAAGATTTAGTAGTTTCCCAAATATTTTAAGTTGTGAAACAAATTTTATGAGTTTGACTAAGCTTGCATACACTGGGAAAAAATGAACGTACACTGTTTCAAACCCTTCTTCAGCCTAAGTCAGTAGTCCCCTTAATCCTGTCCTGTCCTGGATTTAATCTGGAAACCTGTGTCCTGTGAAACGGGAGTGCTAACCACTACAATACCATGCAGTTGCACTCTGCCAGTATGCATACACAAATACATGACAAAGATTTCTGCTGTGTACTCAAAATATGTGTTTTGATGACAGCCATGAACTTAATAATATTGATCTACTTGAAATCAAAGTGCATTACTCACTGAGAAAACTTAATAGTTTACAGTTCTTTTCACTAAAAAACTGCTTTTGAGTTACCCATCCTAAATAATTTTGAGTTAGCTGTACTGTTCGGGTTTACAGTGTGGCTGGAGATTTTTATATACTGTATGACCTACTGACCCCTGGGCAGTTCCAGGACTCACTGGAGGGATTGTAATATGTGGAAGTACCCCGGTTCCCCCAGGTGGTGCATGAGTGTACCGATGGTGAAAGGGATGTCTTAGTGTTTTTCCTCAGCCTGTTGCCTCTGTGACCTGACCTCAGATAAGGCCTTAACTGGCCTGCATGAATAAAGTATCAAGGGGGTGATTTTCCTGAGTCTCGTTTGTAATGCTTTAGGAGATCATAATTGAGCTTGTCTGTGTTTTGGGGGGCAGGGGGAGTTACACTAAGAAATTACAGTGAGTGTAAATAAAATAAGAAAATTGCTGAGTATTCTGCTTTCTGCCTCAGTGCAGACTCTATACAGTATTAGAGAGGAATGACAGCAGCTTGAGGGAACAAAGCAATAACTATAAATTAACATAAATTCACATGGTAATTTATTCTGCATTGTGCTATGACTTTCTATAACCAAGGGACATGTTTTTAGAAAAAAAAACAGTGTGAATTGAGAAGAGTAAAGTAGAAGGAATTTGTAAAGACATAAACAGACTCTAGTAGCTTCAATGAACAAATATTAGCTTTGATGTTTGGGATTCAAAATGAGGATAAACTGTTCCAATCTCTAGAGCTCAATTGTGTGTTGATGCACACAAATTATGCTCAAAAAGTCATTACTGAAGCCTGATGCAGGCATTCAGCGCAAACAGAAAGAACTTGCCTCAACTAACAAAGCGTCTCAAGTGCCAATATCATCATCGGTGGCAATTATTGATTAAAAACAAAGTTGAAAAGAACTGCGATAATTTAGTTTCACAGCATGCGGCACCGTTTCGTCTCCGCTGTATTCAGCTCATCCAAAGACAACAGTGACAAATGCAGCCACACTATTGTGCTGCTCTGTAATTAAATTGAGACGTGAGGTCAGAACTCCCAACAGGTTGGCTGGCAAGAGATGAAAAGTTAATTGGCTCTCCTCAAAGTGACTTTAGAGATAGAATTACATAAGCCACGCTGAATGCTGTTATTAAAACAGAAAAATTACTTATCTTTTAAGCACCATAATATGATGAGATTTAAAGCATAATCTCTCCCAGCCCGTTCAGCCAACCATCCCTGATTCCTCAGCGATAATGGCTGTGGTTGGTTATTGACAGTACAGAGCACTCACAAACAAAAAATCTCAATCCCGAAGGAGGATACGTTACCTTTCCAAAGCTCCCTTTCCCAATGGCCCGCAGTATTTGGAAGTGGTCAAAGTTTACTGTGAAAAAACAAAAGAAAGAGTGAGTTCAGAAAGAAATCATATGAAAAAGTGTTACCGTTTGGCTCAGTGCTGCTGCACATCTGACCAAAACTGAGAGCTAAGGTACAAACCACACTGTGCAACACCCATCTGATGGTCCTAGCCTCGGTGCCCTGACAGTACGATAACCTGCTGAGTCACTAAGAGGCTTCGAGTATGATGAGAGCAGATAAGAATGACTGGCCTTCACTGCCGTATACACTCATGTTTTGTGCATTCTTACTCATTTAAAACTGTATTTCTGGCTCAGTGTGTGTGTCATATATAAACCCAAACAGATACTTCTTTGAATTAATACCCCAGGTGTGGTGGTCTCTTTTGGCCTCCAGATCTATAGGTTTGTTCAGGTTTTCACAGAATGGCCCCAGGTTTGCATGGATCAAAGTGTTGAACCATGGCAGGCATTTATTGATTGGTAAGGTGTGATAGCAGACACACTGCAGGACAGGGATCATCACCTTCAGTCCTCGAGGGCCAGTGTGGGTTTTATATGTTTCCCACTTTTAGCCTTGATTAAAGATATTCCCCCAATTCTTCCATGTTGGTAATCTGAGATGATTTACAGAGTTTAAACCAGCGTCTAAAGTCCCACAAGTGAACTCTGACTTCTTTTACCGTTAACAAAGCCTAATCTGGCATTCATCTTGCATCCTGTCTCTTCTCAGAGTTCCTTCCAGCAAATAAAAGTCAGCCTGATGTTGACTCTTGTCTCATCTCTAGCTCTGCCTGTGTATCTTTTTCTTTTCCTTGCTTCTTTGATAATATCCTCTTGCATTTCCGTGTGCAGTTGCTGTGCAGTGAAGTTGCTGACTTGTGAGACAATGCCACAAAGTAATATGACAATTTAACTTTGTTTAGGAT
>JAVQJG010284950.1:0-14147 GCA_036024015.1 Craterocephalus amniculus | reverse complement strand
CCACTAAAACAGCGGAATATACCACTAAAACGGCGAGAAATTAGAGTTACAGATCGGTACATCCCTCTCTGAAAGCGGCATGTAACACTGTGGGAGCGGTACATGCCGCTAGCCGAGCGGTACATACCAAATGCCACTTTGGGATCTCGGCGCTACTGGATATTTTGCTCATAACAAAATGTAAGTATCGGTATCGGGTATCGGCCGATACTCAACCCTCTGTATCGGTATCGGAAGTGAAAAAGTGGTATCGGGACAGCCCTAATAGGTTGGCATCCTGATGTGATTGCTAACAAGAAATTGACTGTCTCTCACATTTTGCTGTTATGTAGTCAGTGATGGTGATTTTGGCAGCAGCGACTTTAATGCCAGGTACACATGCTAAAAGTGTATGAATGTGTGCGTTTGTGGTTTTGTCTGTTTCAGCTCAGGAGCTGAGTGGTCTTGGTTACAAGAAGGGAAAGCCTCTTGGTCTGGTAGGAGTGACCGAACTGTCTGAAGACCAAAAGAGACAACTCAAAGAACAACAAGAGGTACGAAGCGATAAGTGTTTCTTTCTGGTACTATTTATTTTTCTCTGTCATTTTCAGTTTGATCCTATTTTAAGTCAAATGAGAAAGTTCAAAGCTAATCTGAGTACCTATCTGAATATCCAATGTGTGTGTTTGGGGGGGGGGTCTGTTCATGTAGATGCAAGAAATGTATGACCTGATCATGAAGCACAAGCGTGCAATGGCAGACATGCAGAAGTTGTGGGAGAAAGCCATTAGAGATCACCAGCATGAATATGACAGTGATGAAGAAGTGGACCAGGACGCAGGCACATGGGAACACCAGCTGAGGAAGATGGAAATGGAAAAGACTCGAGGTAAACCTGAGCAATCGTCTGAAAACATGTTTAATTGGTGTTACTGCAAGAACTGGTTCATTATTAATTCAGATTTTTATTCATAAAGTGACATACTTGAGTTTTTTATTAATACTTTTTTTCATATCCAGAATGGGCAGAATCTCTCACAGATATGGGTAAAGGGAAGCACTTTATCGGTGATTTCCTGCCTCCTGAGGAACTAGAGAAGTTCATGGAAACCTTTAAGGCACTCAAAGTAAGTTATCCTCTGAATTCACCGCTCCGTAAGCTGTTCGAGAAAAGCTGTTAGGGCTTATTATAATATATATGTCACCTTTTGAAATTTGGGGGAAAGCAAGGCTGAGTCATTGAAAGAAAACAAAACTGTTTCCTGAGAATCTTCCTGAGACTACAGTAAAGCATTTTTCAGTCACTGGGCTTTGCTGAAGGAGGTCATACACAGTTTAGTAAAACTGGGTTAATTTAAAATGTCTGAAACCAGATTGCAATCATCCATCCATTCATAAGCTGTTTATCCAGGTCAGTGGCACTTTGTTTATAACTAGCAGAACAACACACAACACTTCTTCATTACAGGTTTACTAAGCTCCTCCGGCTAGAGCTGGGCAATAAATCGATTTTATCGATAAATCAAATTTGCTATTAATGAGGATTTTTTTTAGCCGGAAATATTTTGCAGACGTTGCCTTCCCTCACCTGTACAACTGTATGCGTGAAAGTTATATTTTCATTGTTTACAGTGGCAGGGCCTGCCAGCTTGTTTTACAAGTTTGTTTCATAACTTAAAATATCTGCACTTTGAATTTAGGCCAATTTCCTGAATGGGTGATTGAAATAAAAGCATGTTTTCCCATAAAATCTGATATTTGGGATTTGTTGTAAAGAAAAAGACAGGAGGACAAAAAAAAAATAGATTAAAATCGAAAATCGGATTTGGTTTTAAAAAATCAGAGATTTTATTTTTTGGCCATATCGTCCAGCCCTAAAAAGTACTGGTTTTAAAACTACTATAATTATAAAAGTAAAAGTATATACTTTCCTACCTCCCCATTTAAGCTCATTCTGAAGGCCACAAAGACTATAGCTGTATATTTTTGCAATAGGTTGCCAGTTCTCTTCATTTTCTGCCATGGACATCTTTGTACTAGGCTACATATGTCTGCTGCTGTGACCAGTGTTGCCAGATCTTGTGAGAGAAACAAGCAACAAGCCCAAAGGAAGCAATTCCACATAAGATGACGAGCCTAAAAACCCGCGGCCAGTGACATTTACAAGTGACTAAATGAGCCCAAAGTCTTCAGAAAATGAGCCTAAAGTCGAACCAGCAGACTTGTAATTCTCATCCAAGCGCTAACACATCCAGCCTTCCTGGATGGTGCAGGACAAGCCAGGATAAAAAAAAAGTAATCAGGCTGCTTTTTAAATGTAAGGAGTAGATAATAGAAATAACTGCGTGAAAAAGCCTCTAAACTCGGATTTTTAAGCATGGAGATGTGAGGGTTCATGTTATTTACCACATGGTATTTTTTGTTGACTTGCACCTGTATGAGGCCAAATCTGTCTCAAAAGTAAAGAACTAACATAGAGTTTTTCGTGGCTGTATTTTGCGTTAGGACATGCATACGATCTGTTTCATAAATCTAATTTTTGTGTAAGAAGCATGAAGCCGCTCCTGCTTCCTGTAAATCACTTGTGTGGAAATATTTTGCGTTCCTGGTGAGTTATGTTGACAGCGTTATCGTTATCGACAAGAAGATCACAGGGTGTAAAATGTTTGTTTAAAACCCCACAGTTTGTTATGGCGTGTACGCTACGCGGTCACGGAAGACACTACAATCTACTATACACACACGCACACACACACGTGTGTTATTAGCAGTTGACATAACGACACGGATGATCAGCAGTCCAACTGTTCATGCTGCATCTTACTCTTTGATTTCTTGCTTGTGTTCTCTCACATGTAAGTCGTTTTGGATAAAAGCATCTGCTAAATGACAGTAGTAGTAGTAGTAGTAGTAGTAGTACAAACATGGCTGGACACATTTTAATTGTTCAACTGTTCTTTTAAGGCTCTACTTGTGACTTTGGACATGAGTCACAACATGAGTTATATTTTAATTTTTTTATTTTATTTTGTTGCACATTGTTTTATGAGTATTCCTGAACCCAAAAAGAGCCACTAGATGGCCGGCACCTTATGTAACTTCTCATTTTTGTTATTATTGTTACTGTTTATTATTTACTTGTTTTTTGTTGTTTACCACTTGACTAAACAGGATTATTACCTTTTTTTAATTGTAAATGAATTACTTAAACTTGACTATTACTGCCATTTGTGATAAATTACACAAGAATGAAATTCAATTACTTATATATGTAGCCCATGTTTTGAAATAAGATTTACTGTGTAAAATGTCATTACTAAAACCATGATCATAAACTAGACTACTTTAAAAATGGCATAGGCCTCTGTGCTGTAAGACAAAGAGAACAAAATCGAGAATTGAATCGTGACCTTAAAATTGAAAATCAAATCAAATCGAAGATTGGGAGAATCATGACACCCCTAGTCTGTAAGTGTGTTAGAAAATACACAAATATCCTATTTTCATTATTCTGTTTTAAGATAGTTTCTCTATAAAATATTCCTAAAATGAGAGGAGAGGAGACAAAAAGTAGGGGTTGCCTTTCTCACTTTTCCTCAATGTTAAGTCCTTCTATTCATTCTACTAACCCTCATAGGAAAGAATGAGGCTTCGATATACAACTGGAGAGACAGAGATAAAGGACTGACTGGGTGGTTGAAATAGATACAGGGGGAGGAGAGGATGCAAGAGGGAGGAAAAAGGGGGGCGAGCAACTTCAGCTGGAGAATGGATGGAGAGAGAAAGGCGCAGTCAAACAGAAAGCGATTGTGGACAAAAACACATTATGGTCAGAGTCAGGAATCACAAAGAAAACCAGAAAAACTCAAGTCAGATTACATTAAGGATGGAGGAACATGTTCAAGTTTATCGCTTTTAACCATGCAAACACACCAAAGGACATCGGTTCTTATTACTTTCGTGTATAAGAGCTGTAATATGACAAAACCGTGATTTTATTATCAGAGGAAGAGTTAGGTCAGGCACATCAGTACCACTTCCTGCTGCAGACAAGAAAATAACGCCGCAGTTCTTATCCAGGCATTATGGACGACCGAGCATAAAAATAGGCAGATATGACTATGAACAAGATTTTTTTTTCTTAACATGCTTTCATCTGATGTGGTGTGAAAGCACTCATGAAAAACACGATTTGCATTTCTTGAGGGTGTACCATGTTTGGGTGGATAATGACTGTAAAGTGCAAGAGAAGAAAAACATTTTTTTCGTGTTATATCATAAAAAAGAAAAAACTCCAACACCCCCGCTTTAACTCCTTCTTACTCTCCAATCAATCAGAGAAAATTACAGCAATTCAATACTGATGCAAATGAGTTACCATGGCAACCAAGCATAAAAATATGCCTCCTCTACACACTTAAGAGGAATCCCTTGGTAGTTTGTGAACAGCTGATGGATTAAAATGCAGTCCAGCTCCATGAAACTATCACAAATGACTATTTCACAACACAGTGTTGCTAACGAACAGACCACAGAAAAACACAGCAGCTCATCTGCAGTCAATCAAACACACGTACGTGGAAGAAGTGCCTCGTATGTAGCTAGGTCTTACCTGAGCAGAGGAGGCAGAGCTGCTTGGGCGGAGTAGGTGGAGCCTGCTGCTCAGCTGAGAGCTGACAACTAACTGGAGCTGCAGTTCCTGATGTGAAACCTGGACCTCTCCGGCAAGCTAAGAGAAGTGCCTCAGATGTCTGTGTGTCTGTGTGTCTGTCCGCCTGTCTGCAGGTGCAGGAACCATCCCCTTCAAAGAGACAAAGTGAGACAAGGAGAGCATTAACATCACTTCACTTTTCTCTGCGTGTTAATCACAAGCAGGCAATATGATTCTCCTGACTGGATTATCTCAGCTGATGCAGGGTGTACATCAGCCCTGACAGCATCAGAACTGCACTCTATGCACTTATTCTTTACTAGCAAATCTTATTGCTGAATAACTTCACTTATCTAGAACATGAATAACATGAAAACTCGATGTTTGTTTTTGCAGAAATGTGAGGGAAACTTGTTAATTCTTGCTGTTTATTTACAGCATCATCGACAAAGCGAACCATGTTAAAAGTACTTCAATCCTGATTATCACGTGAGTTAAAAACTACACCATGTGATTCTGTAAATGTCTGCGCTTGTGATTTTCTACACTTTCTCCCTTTTCTCTCTCTCTTTCTCTCTCTCTCTCTGAACAGTATTCAGAACACCCTCGCTATTTATACACTGACGCAGCATCAGCATGGCAACCAAGCTTTGTTTACCCACATGAGACACTGGTTTGAGGTATGTATCCTCTTTTCTTTTTAAAGAAATCCATCGCTGTTTGGAACCATTTAGCCCTATTGCGTAAACTTGCCTCACTCGGACTGAATACCTTTCTATTCATGAATAAAATAAAAACATTGTCTATGGAAAGCAAAGGGAGCTTGTTGGTGTGAATATGAGCTAGTCGGTGTATGTATCTGATTTTGTGCAGTTTTAAAAAGGAGAAAGGCAAACACGTCTCAGTGTATTTGTGTCTCATCACGTCGAAAGCAAGCATCACTTCTCATTTTCACATCCCATGCAGTATACCTCACATCATTTCTTCCTTCGGTTCCCTGAACATCCAAAAGAAAACCTTCCAACCGTACAAACACATAATCCCCAGCTACTCGAGTGACACTCCACCAAAACCTGGAGCACAATGCTACTGACAATGTTTCACACAAGTGTGAATCAAACTTTATTACGCTCTCATTGTTCACGAGAATGAGTGAGGTCATGTCTCCAGGGCAAATAACATGTTCTACAGTGCTTAATTTGATTCGCAAGCACAGAGAAATGTACTTGGTGCACCTATCCTATGCAGTTATATCATTTTCAATTACCCTTGAGGACGTTACCACGGTGACATAGACAAATCCCAGCTCCCAGAGCAGAACTGATCATTAAGCACATGCCTGAAATGGCTAACGCTAGCACCGTAATCATTTGGAAGGTTTTACGGGGTTGTTGCATTTATGTGCACACACAAACACACAAAAGATAGCTGCTAAGGGCACTTCACCATGTGGAGAAGGGTGGACACTCAATCATGCTAGCTGAAACAGCCACCCAAACAATGCATCGCCTTAGCAACACATAATCAGGTCAGGGGATCATGTGGTGAGCCGGCCCTGAGACTTGGAAGAAGAATCTTCTAAAGTTTTATTATTTTTGCATTAAATTGACACAAACCTCTTCAAATATGCCCAACACATCTGTCTGCCAAGTGTTTTCAGTCACATAAACATTCACAAAAACCACAACAAAAACTTTGAACATGCAGATACAGTAACCCACCTTTAACCAGGATGACTTGCTAATTATGTCTCATACTGGCAGGCACCAGCCAGACTCGCAAACACAAAATCATATCATCATTTTCTTCATAACTCTCGACTTGTGACTGTGATGCTTCAGTTTGCTTTTACATATTAATAACCTCAGTCAGCAGTTAAACTATGTGCAGCTTTAAACATGCTTGACATTTTTAGCACACTGCACTATCATTGGTACGTCTACCGCTGGATATCAGATGCAAAAGTCTTGTTTTTTAGGTTTCAATATTTTGGTCAGCTACTGCTCATGGCTATGTGTGCAACAAGTATAAAGACAGACAGATTATGGAGGAAGGTCAGACTGGGAATATGACATCGTCAGACAGACCTGACTGAGAAACGCCATCTACATCCCCTACATGTAAAAAGTTTGTAACAAAGAATCTTTTATGTGTGAGTGCAAACTCTGGTAAAAGAAACTGATCATAAACAATGTTTATATCACTTAAACAACATAAATGTAGCAATGTGAGAGGAAAAAAAAAGTTTAAACTAGACATTTTAAACCAGTGCATCCCATCTTTCCTCTGCTTTTTCTTTTCATTTGCACAAGAGTGATCATATCCTCTTTTAACCTGTCTCTTGTCAAATATCAGTATTTATCTGGTCCAGCTAAGGGGTCAAATCAACATAGTGCAGAGCATTCACCTGGATTCACTTTGTTAATCTGTTTAATGGAAAAGATTGGCCTGAATATGTCAAACGTTTTTCAATAAATGTCAATTTTTCAAATACACGCCAGCAACTTCAGATTTTTACTCCAGCACAGCAGCTTCAGAGTAAGGGCAATATTCACACAAGCCTTTTTGATACATATCCTGTTTGCTCAGAAAGTCCGCTTCGTTTGGGGAACTGGAAATGTGCAAAGGAAATCTGATTCAGATGAAAGAAGCTGACTGGTTTCAGCTCGCTTCATATGGACCTAGATGTAGATAAAGAGTTAATAAACTCTGGAATGAAAAGGAATTAACTGAACACAGGAATTCTCCTATAACCATCCAGTACTTGACTATTTTTTGATATTCTCAGCAACATACGACCTAGATTTTCTGGTTTTAAATGGATCATAACAGTTAGGTTCCACGCAATGAGGAAAGTGAAATGTTGCAGGAGTCAATAAAGGCTCAGTGGTCACTGCTATAAACAAAAGCAGTGTCCCAATGCATTTGTTAGTAAATTACAATACTGATGCTGCTCATAGAAGTACCTACAACATAATCTAATAGCTCACAATCATTGTGGCTTCTCTGGATATTGGATCACAAATACTCTGACAACACACATTCTCTTTGTACCAAAAACATTTGTGGACAGCTGTGTAGTACAGCCGTTACACACAGACTAATGGAGAACAGGAAAGCCACATATACAATGTGGCTCAGAGAGAAACGTGAAATACCTTTTGGTTATGTAACTCACCCACTAACACTCAGCTCTATCACTGCAGGTCAAAGTGCTGCGCTCTCAAAAGCTGTCTAAATGTGCTTGTCTGTACCTGATGATCAAGCTTTTTCCTGCTGATGAACACAGACCTGTTTCCGCCATCATTCATACAGAACATAGTCACACAGTGCCCAACCCACATTACGAATGATGTGTTAAAAATAGTTCACAAAGTTCTGACACAACCTTTGCAGAGCAGGCGATTTCATGCAGAACAATCAATAAAGAGAAAAAATAAAGGCTAGTAAAGACTGAGACATCATCAGGGACTTGTCTATGTAGACGGTTCCAATTTAGACAGACATTGTGCATCACACCTGATCTTGATAAACCACTTCTTCTATAGCAGGTTATATATTTCCATGAGATGAAAATATGAACCAGTAAACTCAAGGTTGTTTTTTCATTTTACAAAATGGTTCTACTTTTAACTTTCAATACTGAAGAAAAGCTCTGTAAGTGCAAGCTGTCCATGTCTAGACAAAACAACTCTGAAGCACAGTAGCCTTGTACCAGAAAACCAAAACCGGAGAATATGGATTTTTACACAAAGAGGATGTTTTATGCTGTTCAGATATTCATTTTCGTTCAGGAGAGCCAGGAGAAAACTCACGTACTATAGTTGGAGAAAATGCAAATTTTACAAAAGGTCCCCCAGAAACCTTAAATAAAAAAATGATCAAACTAAAAAAGTACAATAATAATTTATACTGGCTTTTATTTAGTGTGTTTGTGGTCTACTAGGAGCAGTGCTGGTTTCCAGTCTGCAAGAATCAAGGACCCCCTTCGTGTTTTGGGTGCAGCAGGCTGAAGGAGATTCGTGAGGCTGTTGGTGTGGGGAGGAGTGGAGATGGGGAGAAGGACTTTCATTCAGCCTAAAGGAAAGCTGATTTCTTCCCTCGAGGTCTGGGGGTCCAGGCAGGGACCTGTGGGTCCAAGGGGCATCCCAGTACAGAGTTGTTCTATACTGGGATGTCCCAGCACAGGCAGGCCACAAGTTGATGCAAGCTGATGGCAGATCAAGGAACATCCATTCCTGATCAATGCATCTGATTTTACTTCATTCAAGTCTAGGGAACAAAGGCTGAAATTAAGTTTTACCATCATTTATGCACCATGACTCCAGCCCTCCCCAGCTGTCATGGGGTCTATTGTTATCAGTGAAATCAGGTGTTACACCGTAACCCCTTAATTCTGAGCCCACCTCAATCATTGATATCTCAAGAAAACAAACTTTGTTTGTTCAAGATAATGAGAAAATTAACTTGTTATCTTCTCAAGGTTACAAGTTTTGTAAAAAGTCGAATAGTTGAGCAAAACCGCTCTCTTCTTCTAGAGGAAGGCTTAGCTGCTTTTTCAGAGATTTAATATTATTTTTCTAAAAGTAAGTACTTAAATAACCATCATAATAAAATTGCTGCTAAGCAAACTACAAGGCAGTAACTGGTTAATTTAATGAGGGCTAGTTAGCTAAAGAATACTATGCTAACAATAATGCTAACAGCCAAACACTCATCTAAATGCAAAAAACAACAAAGTCCCGAACACTTGGATTCACATATTGAGATAGCTCTAAAAGGCCAAGGTGATTCAGCAGGGAATAACAGGAACATGCAGGAACACAGTAACACACTACATCATTAAGCATAAAGTGGAAAAACTGGTCTCATTTAGAAGATCATTAGCATTACTATAAAGATGCATGAGGGTTGCTTTGCTGCAAGATGTGACAGACTATTAACACTGCTGGCCTTTTCAAAAGAATTACACTTCATGGCGGGATCATAAAACACATTTTTGTTGCTTCTGCATGTATCAAACAAAGAATGAAAAGCTGTCTCCACCTCACAATCCCTCACCAATCAGCTGAATCAAAGTGCAATGGACCTTTTGAAAAGGAGCACTTGAAAGAAATAAGAGCTTAAAACTTTAGACAGAAGCTTAAGTACAAGAAAAACATGGAGATTTTTGCATTTTTATCTTTTAAAGATTCCTCAAAGCAAAATGATGAATCTGTAAATTACTTTAATATGCTGCTTTTAAGTAGCACAGATCTCACCATCAAGATTCTTCTTCTCACTTTTTTGAACACTCCCATCCTTTCCTCTCACACTTGTAGTCCGCAGGGCAACACATTACAACACAACATCTCAATGTCACGTGAAAGAGATGTGAGTGAGGGTGACTGAAATGCAGAGCAGAAAGACACGCACTGCCCGACATTCACCTCAGAACATCAGAGAAAGAAAACAGAGACACAGAAATGACCAGACTACTTGGTACAAATGTACAATTTTGTGATTACTTATGAACGTACACTAGCTAGGAGATTTCACCTATGAAAAATAACAAAGCACAAGCTGCCACCTGAGAGGAATTACGCAGCATTACTCAGTGATGCCACATTGGCAAAAGGAGCTTGAAGAAACAGAATCACAGAGAGCCCAGCTTACCCTCAAAAATAGAAAACAATTTAAAAAATATATATGTATACTGTACAGTACCAGTCATCTGTCTGAAAGCACAAACGGAGCATTCTGTCACTTACATTTTAGGCATTATCCACTAGCTTTGACCATTTCCCATCACACACATGATTCTGAAAAACTGTCATCATTGTACAGCATCAATCACGTCTATGTCATTAAAACGCACCCAAACAAGTGTGCTGAAGGATGAGTTAAACTATTCTCTTCGTCTGTCACACTTTCGACATACAAAGGAGCTTTCTTTCTCTAATAGTTTAATAGCTGGAATTATGGCTAAGCTCAATGTTTGAAGGGAGAAAATATTTAATCTCCTTTTATTTTATTTACACTTTATTTAATCAGGACAAAAGAACTCTTCATCTCCTATGCTGACCAGAGCAGCTTGATCAACAATGGACATACAATGTGCCCACAATAGCCCACAAAAAAGCCATTCAAGATAAAACAATCATACAAAGTCGTGATCAGCCATCATATTCTAAGGAATATGATGATGTGACCTTTTTTGTGGGAAAGTTAAGCTGAATCCTCTTAAACATATGAGAGCTGAGCAGCGGATGTGGTGGACGGAAATACGAGAGAGGAGCTGTTACATTATGATACAATACAGCAGAATCAAACATTACAGGGGCACACGCCACAGGACAATCATTCACATCTACACTCAATACAATTTATTTCCATGTTTTCTTGTTTGAATGGCATTTTATAGAAAGTGGGCCAAGACCAGCTGTTGGCTGAAATGTTTCCTTTGAAGAGGAAAATGCAAATGTCTAATTATAAAAGCTTGAAGGGGCTGCCTCCCACCTTTTAGACCAACAATTGCATGTTTGTTTCTTTTTCTTTTCTGTGTGCCCTTAACTGAATTTATGGCAGTTGAATGGTGAACCCAAGACTAGGCCTTAAATATAGAAATTAAAAATTGTTATGAGGTTCACAGCACGACCTTAGGAAGTCACCAGCATACGTCAGGAAGCACGGTGACTGTGGCAGCTTCCTCCTGGTAGCACAGGTGCTTACAAACACACACACACCTACCACACACTACACACACACGTGCAAAAACTCTTGGCCACAACCCTGTGGATACATCCTCCTAGCCCACCTGAAAAACAAACCACACACAAAGATGGGATGTTCAGGTGCTCACACACTGCCCCGCCAGCTGTCCCTCAGTGACCAAGACAGGGAGGACAAAGGAGCACGGTGACTACAACAGGCAGAACTGAGGACACTGACAGGTGTGTTTTTGAGTGTGTGCATCTGTGTGTCAGGTCATGGCTCACTTCCCACATTCTGCACCACCGTTAACCCAAATAAGGTCCAGATATATTTGTTTAACCTTGACACTTAGTGCTGTGGGTATATTTAAAAGGCATATGTGTATTCATGTTTATGTCAACTTGTATACTTTACCCTAAATACACAAGCGACCTCTTGACCCAGCATGAACCTTACAGATCCCTCATGTCACCTGGATCCAGCCTTTTATCAGCTGTCGGAGTCAGAACCAGACATGGAGAAGCTGCATTCAGCTTCTACACTCCACAAACTCCCAGAAAGCCTCAGAGTTACAGACTTTACTGTTTCTTTTAAGCTTTTTAAACTTATTCATGTTTTTACTTCTGTTTTTAATGTCCTTTCTTTCTCCGTCTATCTTGTTTTTTATTTAAAATTACCTCGTATTTTCTGTAAAGCGCTATGAATTGTCATGTACATGAAATGTGATATACAAATAAAATTGCCTTGCCCTGACTGAATGACCTCCATAATGCTGTGCAGAACTCAGGAGATGCTCATGTGAATCTGGTAAGTCAACACATAGGCTTAAATGTACGGGTTGGGTGAGACAGAACGGGAGTCGTACTAGTTGATTCTTGTAACTTCAGGTTAAATCACTCTCAAGCCCTGTCAGCCACATCAAAGATCGTAAAAAGTTGTTCCCTCTCACTCCAACAAAGACTGGCAATAAGTTATATAACAAGGGTCACAGGGTTAGAGCTGCAGGCTCGACGAAGCCACACCCTGCATGGCTGTTCACATTCCATAGTGAGCTACAGTCGATACTCAACAGAGGCCACACACACACACACACACACACAGCTCCTGTGAAAATCCGTCCTTCTTATCCCAGAGAATTCCTTTCAGAAAATAATATAACAAACGCTCTTCACAAAGAAGCAAATGCACCAATGATTGGTTTGAAATGTGATGTTGTTAAGCATCTGGGAAGGTGCAAGTCTCTAACTTCTCTTTCATGCATACTTACATGGACATCAAGGACACCACTTACAGTTTGCAGGGATAGTACACTATTCTATTAAAAGCTGGATTTGTTGACTGGGAAGCCCCCTGCAGGTTTAGGGTGTAACTGTAGAGCTGCTGTTTATGAACTGTTGCAGATGTCATAACATTTTAGACAAACTGGTTTGTAGCAGATGCAACACGCACAAAGACAACATAAGGACAAAGTAGCATGTCGACTGATGACATAACAGTATTATTATACATAAACATGACTGTGTGTATTTATCTATCGGTGAAGTAGAAGTGAACAAGTAGTACAGAAAAGAAGTCACAAGTTTTTCTGAGATACAGCTCCTATTATTTTTGCACTGGCTCGCCTGTTCTCAGGAACTGATGTAGAACAAGGTAAAAAGAATTAAATGTGGGTTATTTATTTTCATGAAACAAGTAAAAGCTAATATTAGATTTACACAACCTCTTGCCCAAACCTCTTTTTCTCTCCTAGGCATGCTCAAACATAACTTTCTTTAGCCTTTTTACTTCAACCATAAAGTCATAAAGTCATGGGGGGGTGGGGTGAATGGACGGGAATATTTTTAAATGTAAGGCGCTTTAAGCCACATTTTGTTTGAAAGGCGCTTTATAAATAAAGTTTGATTGATTGATTGATTGATTGATTGATTGATTGATTGATTGATTGATTGATTGATTGATTGATTGATTGATTGATAAAGGAAACACTGAGCTAGTTTGTGTTGGCAACAGCAAGACCAAGACTCTGGTGGGTTACACACTGGTGTGGGATTAGTAGCATCGCCTCACAGCATGAATTCTCCTGGTTCAAAACTCAGCTGGGGCTTTTCTGTGTGGAGTCTGCAGGTTTTCCCCAGATTGTCCAGAAATATGCATGATCTATTCTCATGCTTTTACTCACCATCTTCAAAAACATCAGAAAAGTCACCTGATCAATCTTTATTTAATGATTTATGCTTTGGAGTAAAATCTGGAAGATTGCAGACTCTGGACCACACTAACACGCACAGAAAGCCAGCCCACCTCCCATAACACACAGATCCAGAGAAACACTGGTAAAACACAACACACAGAGGAAAGGACACTTTATTTTACTCCACTATATCTTGGCAAAATAAATATAACTTAGTTTTTACTCCAAGTTATAACAATGTATGTTCAAAATTTTAAATATGGCATGATTTTTTCCAGCCTAAAATTCATCATGGAAAGGCCTAAAATGAAGGCCCATTTAAGTGGTTCCCCTTCCACAAACAGTATTTTATTGTGTTCTTGTCAAAAACAGCCTGTCAAGGCAGCTTGTTAGATGGGGCGTTAGTCACGGGGATGAGCACCTGGGGCTAGAAACAACCACAAGGTCATGCTGAGATTACATTGTCGGAGGGTCCTTTAAATGCTGTGAGCATTTATTCAGGCACACATAGACACTCTGTGAGACAGAGGCTCCTGTTGGCTGTTGATGACAGCTACAAAGAACATTTCAAATGCATCTGAGATCTTACTATCCTGTAAAGCAAGCACTGAGGAAAAAGCTGAAATGTTGACT
>JAVQJG010284907.1:0-22957 GCA_036024015.1 Craterocephalus amniculus | reverse complement strand
CACACACACACACACACACACACACACACACAGAGCATTCATGTCTTCCTACATGACGATGACCCAAAGCACACATCCAGGATGACCAAGGAGTGGATGCGTAAGAAGCATATAAAAGGTTCTGGAGTGGCCTAGCCAGTCTCCAGACCTAAACCCAATGGAAAATCTTGGGAGGGAGCTCAAACTCGGTGTTTCTCGGTGACAGCCCAGAAACCTGACTGATCTAGAGAAGATCTATGTGGAGTGGGCATAAAATCCCTCCTACAGTGTGTTCAAACCTGGTGGAAAAACTACAGGAAATGTTTGACCTCATTGCAAACAAAGGCTACTGTACCAAATATTAACATTTGTTTTCTCAGGGGTTCAAATACTTATTTGCTGCTGTATCACACAAATAAATTGTTAAAAAAATCATACATTGTGATTTCTGGATTTTTCTTTTTAGATTATCTCTTTCACAGTGGACATGCACCTACATTGAAAATTTCAGACCCCTCCATGATTTGTAAGTGGGAGAACTGGCAAAAACCAGGGTGTTCAAATACTTAATTTCTTCACTGTATATAGAAAATGTTTTAAAGACTATGAATGAATAAATGATTTTTTTGTCCATGTGGAGATAACCTGTGCCAAAGCAGGATCACCACAATTTGCTTTGTGGTGCACGGTGATGCAAACATAAATTAATACAGTATTCCTTCACACACGCCATTTATATCAAATTCCCAACACTTACTCTGCCTTTATTTAGTCTCATCCCATCTGGTTTGCAGACATTAACTGTTAAGTGTATGATGGATGGGGAAAAGCTTGACAGAACCAAGAGACCCGTGAACATGGAAACCATGTAATATTGCCATGAGGAGGTGGAGGGCAAACTCACATATAAGGTGTTTGTGCTGTTGCTGGTCTGCTGTCTTACCTGGACAAAGAAGCTTCCCTGCAGTGCCTGAGCCAAGTTTTCATAGCTGCTGAGCAGGGCAAGTTGCTGTGCAGCGGTCAGCTCCCCCCTCAGCATGCCGGCTTCCTCTAGCTCCTCCAGCTGCTTCCTGATGCATCACAGAGCAGAAGGCGTTTGTTTGATTTAGGGATTTAGTTTAGGTTTGCAAAATGTGGCCGATTGTTCAGCCTGTTTTGTGTGTGCAAGATGGTTGTTTAGCTATAGCAGGTAGACTGTGGATTAGGGCACTGAAAACATGTTTGCATCATGAGGCTCGTTACCATGAGACTACTGTCCAATTCAGTCTGACATAATGAAAACATTGCAAACAATATCTTCCTTAGGAACACTGCATTTGTTCTCCACTTGGAACACCCTGTTCAATAATATAATGTTTTAAAGACAGTAATTAGTTAATTTACACATTTAGATATCCTTCTCTTGAATTCCTTCAGTATGGGTGCAAGTTGTGCAGATGATAGTGACTTAGAGAAGCTAAAGTCATTCATTTCATAATACAGGAAGACTCATGGAGCGTTTCTTTAAGATATTATTCTTTAAAGCCTCACATTTCAGTAATAGTTCTGTTACTTAAAGTCATTTTTTTTACACATAAAGTCCTGTTAAACTCCTACATATTGCTTGTTAGCACAGTGTGTGTAAGTGGAGATATTGAGGATACCAAATCAATTAAGTCATTAACATTCAACATTTGACAGTTTGTCAAAACAAATTGATGCATAGTAAACTATACTTGCACTACATCATTTGTTAGATTGGGAACAAAGCTCGATTACAGGAAATACCTAGTAAACAATGCACTGACACCCCCTACTGTTCATACAGTAACATAAGCTTTCCAACGTCTCATGATTGCAGCATAAAAACCTGAGGTAAGTTGTTGCAGATTTTGAAAAGACATGTAAAATAAGATCTTGGTTTGAGTTTTTGTGTGCTGGTAGTTTGAAGGATGTAGGAGCTTATTTCATAGACAGCAAAAGCTCAGTAAAAGCTTTTTGTCATTCTGATGTAACGTTTGACTTGTGATGACTGGACTGTTTTAAGCCCGCTCATGCATCTGGTCATATGGCAGGTAGGCCATCTGCTGATCATGAAGGTCATGAGTGTCTTCTCTAATCATTAGATGGAACAGCGAGTTACATTTTGAACAATTTTTTTTGAGTGACGAGTGCTTCAGAACCTTTCCTCGGTAATGCTTTGCAAACACACTGATTTGACCCATTAAAGGTGTAGAAATTAAGCTCTAATTAACTAATTTACTTTTCATAGTTTCAAGCAACATCTGTGACCATGTTGGTGACTTTTCCCATTTTGTAACTTAGTGAACTGGTTTTTAAAAAAAATCTTTTTTTAAAACGCTTTCTATAGGCTTAATAACCTCTTGTTGTTATAAGAAATAAGAAGACATTTCAAGTTATCCATCATAATTCTAATTAATCTGCATAGCCCAAACTGGATTTAAAGACACGTTTATAAACTACTGCATTCAATGAAGATGTATCTCCATGATTAACATGACTCACTTGATCTCTGTCATGGCCTTTGCAGCCTGTCCTGCTTGGTTGTCATAGATTTTCACATGGTAGCCTCCACTGGTAAACACCATGGCCCAGGAGCGGCCAATCAGCCCACTGAAACCAGGGATAAATCAGAGAAGTATGATTAATCAACTCCTATATTTCACCTAGCCATGATGATGTGAGCTGAGCTATGTTACTGCCATAGCTGTTATTGCTATGTTCATGAATCCTGTTCATTTCAGTTTCCTTAAAAATGGCACAGCATCAAGGCTAATGCATTTCAGTCCAGCTGTTCTTAAAACTATCTGATGCCACATTCCTTATACTGACATTCTAACATGTTTTTTATTAATTTCTTTGCACAATATATCAACATTAAGTAATGCTAACTAACATTAACCGTGGATTCAATGTGATTCTGCAAAGCAGGATATGCACAAAAGATACTGCAACAACTTGTAGAGATAAGTGAGGGAATGTGTGTGTTAGTGTTTATTTTTCTTTAAGAGGTCACGTCAGTGAACTACCAAATTCCAAATAATGAACAGGGTACAGAAAACAGGTTAAAATGTAAGCCCACCAAGCAGGCTAAGAGAACAGCAAGTGAACAAGCAAAACCCATAACCTAGTTCGTCTTTAAAAAGACAAAGGAATATTAAATCTGGTTACAAAGATAAAATACAGGAAGTAACAGTAGGTGCATGCAACATGAAATGCAATCGAAATCTTACTTATTTGTATACTATAACATTAAATTATAAAAACATTAACTTAGTTCATGAAATTTATCCACAAAAAACAAAAACTGCAACTGTTTAGATAAGACAGTTTCTTCCAAATGCAGCCTGCCAGCTAAGGTTTGCACGGAGGAGACGTCTTTTTAAGCTTACCTGCCGATAACGGTGACAGTCTTTGACTCAGAAGTGCTCATTGTATCTTATAAGATTTCAGTTTACACAGAAGTATGTGTATTTTATCAAAACTCTCGCACCGCCCCTTTGGCATGGATGTATTATACATCCATGCCCTTTGGTCACGCTGTCAGTTAGGTACGGCAACGCGGGAGGACAAAACAGTATAAAAAAATCAAGTCCATTTTCCAAGGAAAAGAAAACCAAACATCCATTACCACAATTATTTTTAATATATTGAACTACAGTTTTATACTTCAAAACTAAATGGAAGCTAAATTAAACCCAAAATCAAAAAGAAAATTGTAGCTTCCTTTTGTATCCTAGCAACCTTCAACCAATCATATCAGTAATTTATCATGAGTGAGTCGTGGGGAACCAATCAAAAGTACAGGAAGAGAATCCTTCCGCCCATACCGCTAGGAATTGTGGGATTAAAGCCTAAAAAGACAACAAAAACTTCAGCTGTCTTGCACAGATAGCTGCTAATTTTCCGTATAGCTTTTTATTTCCACTTGAGGAGAGATGGAAAATGTACATCTGGCTGTAGAGGAGGATGATATTTATTCGGGTTACAACGACTATAATCCAACATTTGACGCCGAGGTAATTTAGCAACTAGCCATAGGCTACATTAGCAAGCCGTTGGCAATCAAATGTACAGTTTGATTAAATCCATGTTATTACACTGATCAACTAATTAATATAAATTTATGCAATGTTAAACTAAAAACTGTTGCCCTAGAAACACAAATGCCCTCATTCTTGAATCATTCAGTTTCCCTATGGGATTAGTATTATACTTAATTTTCATTCTAGTTTATTTAAATCAAGTATTAATTTATTGAGAAAGCATTTACGGCGTCTCTTATCATTTTACCACATTATTGACTCGTTAATGATAATCAGCAAATTCCATATACAGCAATACAGATTTAAGAAGGATCTCCAATTATGAATATATTTCCATCTGAATTTAATCCATTTACATGCCTTAAAAATCACAACCAATAGAAAAGTGCACTATATATATCCTTAATATTTTTCCAGTATCCTTTTATTCAAATTTCTAATTCAAAGTTTGACTTTTATTTGTATGATAATTACTTTAAATAGAACAATCTTATAGTTGATGAACATTTCCAGTTTTCAGCTAATTAAGTCAAATGAGTTAAACAAGTCATGGACTTGTTTTTATGTGGAATAAAGCATTCAAAAATAATAATTATTGACTCCTTTTTTTTTTAAGGAGTTGGAGAATGACGTGGCCTTCCAACAAGCAGTGAGGACAAGTTATGGCAGAAGACCCCCAGTATGAAGTGATTTTATTTTGTATCTAAAATATATTAATACGGTTAAGTGGGAAATATTTGGATGCTTGAACAGTGTTTCTCATTTGTACTTGTTTATCAAAACAATTCATTTTCACTCCTGTAATGTAGCTAAGGTGCAGACAGTGAAGTTTCTTAATTTTAGTTGCAAGTTTCAGTTAAATCCATGCTCCTACCTGTAACTTTCATTTGGTTTGGTAAACAACTAAAATGGCAAATGTCTAAATTGTTGTATTTATTTGCAGAAAATAGGAATGGTCAGAGGTTGTTGTAATAGATCAGTGTTCATGTTTTCATTTCTCTCTTGTGTTATTGTTGAAAAAGTATATCATGTTTTAAATTATCCAGATGACTGGCAAGTTTCCAGGCACTGCCGTTGGAGCTCGACCTTTAGCTTCATCCTTTGGAGTAAGAACAATCAAATCAAATCATTTTAAAATGAAATGTGATCTACAAAACATGTGAAGCCTGCTGCTAATCATATAGTAAAGAAGCTTTTTGTGAATCAATACATAAAGTGACACTTTGATTCATGTCAGGGTGGGAATTTTTGTTAAAAACTACATTGCGTTGATTGAACGGCACATATTAATTCACCATTAGAAAAAAATGCAACACTGAAGACTGTCATTGTTTCCACTTTGATTTCTATGAATAATTTCTTTATATAAAAATGAATAAATGTATAGAAACACCATACTCAAAAAACAACATACATGAAATTAATTTAAAGGGAGCAAATTAATAATTAGATAAAGTTTGTGTTTCAGATCTGAATATTAAAAAGGGGGGAAAAAAAGAAATTCTTTTTAATAGATTACCTTATCTGTGTTTCCTGTAGACTCGGATGCCTTTGGCCTCATCAATGGGGAGACCAATGACTGGTGCTGTGCAGGTGATCATTCATTTCATAATCTGCATAGTTATGTTTTTCTACCTTCTGCACTGCTTCTTGTTATGTCATGCACTAATAACTCAGATAATAACTCTTTGATATATGTAGAGAGGAGATTCTATTTTTTCTTTTTGATGACTGACTGAGACCTTATCGTCTGAAAAAGTTACTGCACTTCTTAATGTTCACTGTGGCTTTTCTGCAATGATACCTTGTCCTTTGTTCTATGTACGCGCTGTCAGAAAGAAACTCACATCATTGTACAGTTATGGTCTTTTGACATGTGGTAGGAAGGGGCGGCCCGACCAATGACTGCTGTCAGAGCGGCTGGCTACACCTCCATGACGCGTGGTGAGTTTAAGGACTCACAAACAGAAACGGTCTTTTGCAGCTCTTGTACTAATTCACTCTTACTTTAGATGTGGCTCACCAACTGGTGAGGTTTTTATTTATGAGTTTGTGACCTGTGTGCATGTGTTCACACTTCATCAGTCAGAATTGTAGAGATGACTTTGTAGGACTCATCTCAATTGTAGTAGTTCTGATTTTGAGAAAGTAAATTTGGCTCTTTTTATGAGTATATTCCTGTATATTTTTGTAATGACTGGTTGTAATCTTTTAAACAGTACAGAAGTCCTACTACAAAGATCATTCTTGTTTTCAGGCTCCACCTTCGACCCTCTGGGCCAGTCCAGGGGCCCGGCCCCCCCACTTGAAGGAAAGAATGAAGACACGTGAGTGGCTTCTCTTTGTTTGTTTCACTGAAGAATAGACCCATATAGAAGGTATTTATTGGTGCTTTATAGACTGCTGAGATTCAATCATTTTTAAGACAAAATAAGGCTTTAAAGTGGGACTCAAATCACCTGCCTATTTTTTAATACTAATAAGATGAACATATCTGTATTTGAGCTTGGAGAAAGATTATTTTACTCTGCTGGAGAGTTAAATGATGATGTCTCTCAGTCTAAGATATAGCTGAAGCAGGTCTGCGTTGTGAAGTATTCAAAAAAAGCATTAGGTCAACATTATCATTCTCATATCATTCAGTTTTGTCCTTTGTTCTCACAGGCCTGAAGAGAAGATTAAAATCCTGGAGAAGAAAGTGAATGACCTGATAGAGGAGAGCTGCATGGCACATTGCAGGGGCTCCTTACAGCTGGTCAGCCCCCTACTCATTATTTAACTAACTGTAAAAGAATTGGCCTTTATATGAGATGCTAAACTGTTTTCTTTTTTACTGTGGCAACTTTTCCTTCATGTTAAACTGAATATAAAGCAAAGGCCCTTAGATTTTTAAATGAATCATATTAAATGACAAACCCCTTTTCTCTTATTTTAGTTGGAAAATGTAAAATATTTCATTCTGATCACATTTCTTTGTCTATTTATTTTGTAACAATAACCGAGTCTATAAAAAGAAATCTAGTACTACTAAAGCATCCATCTGCTTCCTCAAAACTTTTATTGTTGTCTATTTCTGTCTTAACTGCTGAATTGTGTGTGTGTGTGTGTGTGTGTGTGTGTGTGTGTGCGCGCGCGCGCGTATGTGTGGTGTTTTTCTGTAGGCTCTTGAAAAAGCCAAAGAGGCAGGGAAGAAAGAGCGAGCACTGGCTAGACAGAGGGAGCAATCGGGCAACGTAGACCACATCAATTTGGACCTCACCTACTCTGTAAGTCCAGCTGTTGTTGTTTTCATCTACACTGAAGATAAAAATGATGACCCTGCCTGGCTGTGCCATGAAAAACAGATTCCATAAAAAAAAAAAAGGCTTATTTTTTATTCTCTTTGGTATCATTTTTAATTTATTATGATCAAATTTTAGTGACCGGGCAGGCGATTTCACTTACCCCAAACCAACAATATATTTATTTTCTCTTCCAAAACAAAAACTTCCTGTGTTCTTTTAATTTCCGTTTCATTAGTAAGAAAAGCTCAAGAGTAAGGGTTTTTTTTTTCTGTTCAAAAAGGATTAAAACTGGGACTTCTCATTTAAAATGCCACCTGTCGTCTTAGTAAATTCTGATTAAACTTTTGGCTCTTGAAAGAAGCCATAAATTCTGATTTCTGCTTAACTTACTGTTTGTGACATTTTCTTTTCACATTATAGGGAGAGACAGTAAAGCAGGGCACATGTTTGACTTCAGGGGCAGTGGACTTACCCCTTCTGCCATGCAGGCACAGCTCACAAAGAACAACAGCTTTTTCTGTGGATCACATTCTGACTTCCTTACCTGTTTCTATTTACTTTTATTCTTATTATCATATTTTAAATGTTTTTCTTCTTTCTGTTTGATTGCCTAGGTTTTGCTCAACCTTGCCAACCAGAATGCAAACAATGAAATGTACCCAGAGGCCCTGAACAGCTACCAGTTCATCGTGAAGAACAAGTTGTTCAGTAATGCAGGTGAGAAAAGCCCTCATCTAATGTCTTCTATGTGTTCTCAACTAGAAGCCTTATATTTTCCCCCTACACTATCCTTCCAGGCCGTCTAAAAGTCAACATGGCCAACATCTATTTCAAACAGAAGAACTACTCCAAAGCCATCAAGTTCTACCGCATGGCACTGGATCAGATCTCCAACACTCACAAGGAAATGAGGATCAAAATCCTGCAGAATATCGGTGTAGTCTTTGTCCGCCTGGGCCAGTATTCAGATGCCATAACGTCTTTCGAGCACATCATGAGTGAGAGTCCCAACATCAAGACGGGCTTCAACCTTATCTTGTGCTACTATGCCATCGGCGACAGAGAGAGAATGAAGAAAGCCTTTCAGAAGCTCATCTCTGTTCCCCTTGGCATCGATGATGAAGACAAGTACATCCCATCCAATGTGAGTTATTGTAATTTATGGTATACATACTAATAAACCTACAGAAAATTGACAGTCGTATGTTTTTCACTGAGGCGGGTATAAATGACTAATATGGTGTATGAATTGTGTTGCCTCTGTAGCAGTGAGGATACTTCAGTGATGTATTTCTCTGTGGCTTGGTGTAATTCCCTAATATTTCTGTTCTTCAGTACATTTTTTAAACATTCTTGCTTTGCTGCATGACGTTTATCTAATGATATATCACGATGCAATCAGCAGATTTAGTTTTTAAGTCGCTGAAAATGTTTTGTTGGTTACTGGAGAGAAATTATATTTATCTCTTCCAGCTTTACATTTAGTGCAAAGATCCACATTTTGAGGTTTTTCAGTATTAAAAATGCCTCCTCTGTCTTTGCAGTGTTGGATCTGATAGGTATGCTGCCTTTCAAAGTCCTCATCTAAAGCCTTTCCTTTGGTCTCCTTTAGGATGACACCACCACAAACATGGTCATTGAGGCCATTAAGAACGACAGGCTTCACCAGATGGAGAGAGATGTGTAAGAAAAGTGACGTGCTGTACAAAACACATGTATTTTGTCAAACCACAGAGACATTCAGCTTCTGACTGAACACACCAGCACAAAGCCTACTTCCCTTATACCTGTATTCTTGTGTTCATGTTTTCTTTTCATAGAAAACTCCTGGCGGAGAAGTACATCATGACTGCAGCTAAGCTCATTGCTCCGGCCATTGAGACGTCTTTTGCCAGTGGATTCGACTGGTGTGTATCTAATTTTTTGTTAATCTTAACGCTTTGATTCAGACACTTCCCTCATTTCATATTAAAACATGATGAGAAAGTTCATGCTTTACTTATGTTATGCCCCTTTATTCCTTTCCATTTGAGTTTAAGCACATTTTTTGAACAAATGGAGTAATTCAGGCGATGTCACATGAGTTTATACTTATTGTCTACTGTCAAAGTATGGCATGGATCTCTTCTTCAACCAAAATGGTCGTCTTCTTACCCCAGTAACTCTCAGAGAAAGCTTTCGCATTAAGAAATTAACAGTTAATTCCTTATTTATTCACTTTGTGTTGTCATTCATCTTAAATGCTATTCATGGCTTAAAGACGGTACGTTTGTAATTGCTTTTGAAGGTGTGTGGACATGGTAAAGAGTTCTCAGTACGTTGAGCTGGCCAATGATCTGGAAATCAACAAAGCCATCACCTACCTCAGACAGAAAGACTTCAACCAGGTGAGTGAGTGTGTGTGTGTGTGTGTGTCAGCAGCATCAGGGCTAATGCTGCTACGTTTTAACACCCCCCTCTGGTCTGTGTGGATCAGGATCTCAGTGACAATAAAAAGAGTGAATTGCACATGTTGTCTGTTAGTGTCTTTATAAGCGTGTTTCTGTACAACTACATCCCGTCACTGTGTATTTGTTCGATGCCATTTTTCTTCTCATTTAGCTGATTGATCAACATTTTCCTCTTCTCATTGCCCTCCATTCTCTTGCTTTTGTCTCATTTCCTTCCCATCTGCATGCCTAAGGTTGAGGTATGTGTGCCCTCTGTTTTCATGATCACATTTAGATAGGGCTGTCCCAATCCAATACCAGTATCCGGTATCGGTGCCGATACCAACAAAAAAACACGTATCGGAAAGTATCGGCCTGCATTGAAATATGCCGATACTGTTGCCGATACCAGGTGATCAACATTTTCTATCTAGCCCCTTTACCTCAGCACCCTGTATGAGATCTCCCTAGTTCATTTTCTACAGGATTTACTCGGGTTGTTTTTTCTTACAACAGAAATGTGAAATATGTAATTTGTTACACAAAGTCTTTACATTTATCTTAAATTAACTCATTGGTTAATAATTAATGACTCAATTTTTCTTACACCTTCTGTTGTGGACTTTATCAGTTACACCAATATTTTGCTCATAACAAAATGTAAGTATCGGTATCGGGTATCGGCCGATACTCAACCCTTTGTATCGGTATCGGAAGTGAAAAAGTGGTATCGGAACAGCCCTACATTTAGATATAATTCTCTACTGTTTAAGCATGCCATTCAGCAAATAATGGCAGTTATCGGTTTCCGACTCATAGACGGCGTAAGAGCAGACAGGGAATAATAATTTTATTTAACAGTAACATGCACCAACCTGATTAAGTGTCAGAGTAGTTGCTCTGTGGGTGACATTATGGGGTTGATGACACTAAGCTGTGCAAGTATGTGCAGGATTACAACAGCAGTTGTTTAGAGACCTCTATGAAAAGGCTTTAGATGTGATGCATGTGTGTGATGTGTTTATACTGATACAGGTACAGGTGGTGGTTCGTGGTTTAACTTGTGCATCTGTAACATGTGGTTTGTCAAAACGATAACTTGCACGCAAATATTGTTGGAAAACTTTTCCTCAAGTTATTTAGATTAACACTGATTTAATTATGAAAAACTTCCTTTCATGGGGAAAAATCTGTTAAATATTTAAATGGTCATGAGCTTGATGGATTTCTGAGGTAGATTAGAATGAATATAACAAGATTTTCTTCATATGATAAAAAGTAATGCCTGCTTTTTCTTGGGTTACACAGTATTACAAAGCACATGCAATGAAATAGAATGAAAATATTTCTTCCCGAGAGAAATTACAAAAAAAAAACTCTATAAGAGAAAAGCCTGCACCAGCATTTCCATTTTATCATTTTATCATCATGTGTGACTAGGCGGTGGAAACACTGAAGACATTTGAGAAAAAGGACAGCAGAGTGAAAAGCGCTGCAGCCACTAATCTGTCTTTCCTCTATTTCCTGGTAAGCGATTTCATTCCTGAATCACATCGAACGTTTTGGTACCTCATGTATGAATAATCACATGCTGTTTGTCAGGGTGTCCACAGATGCTCCTCGAGGGCCGCAGTCCTGCAGGCTTTCATTGCATCCATCTAATGGATCCAACAGCCATGACTCATTCGTTTGAGTCAGCTGTGTTGGAGCAGGGAAAGTTTGAAAACCTGCAGAATTGTTGGCTTCGAGGACCATAATTTGACTACCCTGCAATGTAATGTGTTAGATTTCCATTAGTAGTTGGATGTCTTCTACATAAAACAACATCTGCTGTCTGTATTTCTCCGTTAACCTTAAATCATCTTCAGGAGAAGGACTACGAACAAGCTGACCGATACGCCGACCTCGCCATGAATGCTGACCGTTACAACCCTGCAGCGCTCATCAACAAGGGCAACACAGTTTTTGTCAAACAGGATTATGAAAAGGCTGCAGAATTCTACAAAGAAGCACTGAGGAACGACTCTTCGTGCACCGAGGCCCTCTATAACCTTGGTAATGCTTTCTGTAGAAGTAAGCGTAGAGCACTGATGGATAAGAGGGAGGATGAATGTATCTTAACACCCACTTGTAGCGTTACGAAAGAGCCAAACCCTGACTTACCATTTCCCTCCAGGTCTGACTTATAAGAAACTGGGCCGCCTGGAGGAAGCCCTTGACTGCTTCCTGAAACTCCATGCCATTCTGAGGAACAGTTCTCAGGTTATGTACCAGCTGGCCAGCCTGTATCCTGCTACAGAGGAAGATGAATATATTTGTCTGTGTGTCACATCAGTTAACACGTTTAAACTCGCATCATTTAATCAGCACGTGGTCCTCAACGTTCCGGTCTCAGCTACGAGCTGTTAGGTGATCCTCATCAGGCAGTGGAGTGGCTGATGCAGCTCATCAGCGTGTCTCCCACCGACCCCCACGTACTGGCAAAACTGGGAAAACTGCATGACGACGAGGGGGACAAGTCCCAGGCTTTCCAGTACTACTGCGAGGCATGAGAAGAAAACTTTTTTTTTTTTTTTTGTCCCACAATAAATAAATGAATATTTGACCCAGAATGTTGTGTTTCAGTCTTACAGGTACTTTCCCTCCAACATCGATGTGATCACGTGGCTCGGGGCGTACTACATCGAGACACAGTTCTGTGAGAAGGCCATCCAGTACTTTGAAAGAGCCACACTCATTCAGTAAGTTCTCACCGCCTACAGTATATGTGTTTTTTTTCTTCACTTGGGTATTAAAAGGTAGGGGTTACATCATAAGTGTAAGTCAAGCATTCCTAGTGAAGCTATTTTTTTTCTCGTATCCCTCCTGTACGCATCGTTTAAAACCATCCACACGCCCTGATAGCTGCTGATTTGACATCTTTCTGCTGTGTTTTCCTCAGACCGACTCAGGTCAAGTGGCAGCTAATCGTGGCAAGCTGCTACAGAAGAAGCGGTGAGAGCAGAATCTTTTTTTTTTTTACTTTCTATTGCATTTATATAACATAAATTGTACTGTGGATGAGAGTTCAGTGACATTTTTTCTTCCTTTTTATTTCAGGAAATTACCAGAAAGCATTGGAAACTTATAAAGACATCCACCGCAAGTTTCCAGACAACGTGGAATGCAAGTCCTTCACTTTCTTTAGGCATTGAGATCTCTTGAATGTGATCCACTGGTGAGGTGATGAGGAAAATAAAATTTGTTTTGGGTTTAGGCCTCCGTTTCCTTGTGAGGCTGTCCACAGACATGGGATTGAAGGAAGTTCAAGAATACGCCACCAAGCTGAAGAAGGTTGAGAAAATGAAGGAGATCAGAGAGCAGGTAAATGTCTTGTTTCAGATCAACTATTATTATCTGTTCTGTTCTTCATGAAAAGCTTTTTTACACATTTAAAATGCTCACGTCATCACAGGACATCTTTTCCTGGTTAATCATTGGCACACAGGACACTAGGGGTCTTCAGTTTGGTCCCACGGGGATCAGAGTCCTGCAGGTTTCAACCATTTCCCTGCTCTAAAATATACATATATACATGTACATACATAAATACAGATTAAATGAAATTAATTGGACTCAGCAGCCTATGGTGTTTAGTACAATGTTGGAGCAGGGAAACATGGAAAAGGTGTAGACCATCGTGGGAATGAATTAATTAGCCCTGCTTTACACCCTTTAATCTTCCAGGGGTCCATCATATCTAATAAACATTTATAATGACAATGAAGTAATTTAAAGACTTGTCAAGATGATCCAAACCAACATGGTAATAAAGATTAAAAAGGTCTTTAAATCTTTTGACTTGTCATTCAGCTGCATTGTATAAATAAACAGAAAAATGCTCTCCGCTTGGGATTTTGATCATTTTCAGCCTTATTTTATAATAAAACTTTGTAATCAGATAAACCAGAACAATATTATCATTATGAGTAATGCGTCAGTTCATTACAGGATTAAAT
This sequence comes from Craterocephalus amniculus, assembly GCA_036024015.1. Taxonomy (NCBI): domain Eukaryota; kingdom Metazoa; phylum Chordata; class Actinopteri; order Atheriniformes; family Atherinidae; genus Craterocephalus; species Craterocephalus amniculus. The sequence goes on along the minus strand of JAVQJG010284907.1, from coordinate 9,221 downwards.
GCTCCTCCATTAATCATATTTTCATCACCTTTTTGGTGTGATGGCATCCTGTCATCTGTTGCTGATTGGAAACATGCGCCTGTCCTTTTGCTTCTTAATTTGACGGTGGTCAGTGCAGTTTTCAAAAATACATGAAAACCAGATGTTTTCTCTCCTCTTGATTTTTCCATGAATCACACCGTGTTGACAGAAGAGCAGATGCTAAACATCTGTTTAACCCCAAGCTGTCACTGATCTGGGGTCGTTTTAAAACCTCCATAGTGTAGACCTGAACCCGAGGTGGTTCGAGTTATTCGGTTTCACCTGAAACATGAGAATGAGTTACTAAATGTTTTAGCCTTTTCAGCTCTTTCCTTATTCTCCTAAATCTAACATAACTGGAGTCTTATGTCACTGAGCCTTTGTCTGTAGATTGACAGCTAGTGTTTGCCTGTACATTACTGGTTCAGACATTTTGTAAAGTTATTAGAATATTAACCCACAGGACCTGCTGGAACATGAGTAATCCAACTTATCTCCTCTTCTGTTCGGTCCTGTTTTGTTCTGTAATTTTAAGCTGAATGTAAGGATGAAAATGCCACGTCTGCAAGCATCTCTAGGAATGTTTTGTGTTTGTAGAGGAATTCCCCCTCTAGTGTGGATTCCAAAAATTAGAGTAACATCTGTCACCATATTTGGTATTTATGATCTTCGCTCCATCCAGCTCTGAATAAAAGCTGGATGGAGATATCATCCAGAGGCCTCCAAGCTGATTCATTGGGATAACCCCTGGTCCTGGGGAGCCCTTATCAGAGCCAGGAACGGATCAGGAAGGTGCATCTATCAAATCATAACCAGCTTGTCCTAAATCAGTTTGTGAAACAGCGTGACAGAAAGTGACATGCAGCCAGAGGGTTAACTCTTTAATCCCCAAAGTCTCTGAACTGAATGCCACCAAAACAACTGATGTTCCCACATGCAATGCATTCCTACGTGCAATTATCAGTATTGCATGTAATTATTAAATGAATGACCCGGTTTTGTCTCTTTCTGATGATAGAGGGGGAAGTCGGGACGGGAGAGCAGTGCAAGAGGACGGAAAGAAGGCAGAGAGGGCAGCGCAGGCAGCACTGGTGAGTCACCGCTCATGATGACGTGCGCACTTCTTGTTTTCCCTGCATATTGTCCAATGTTTTCTACATTTGTCTGCACACTGTTAGTGCTTAAACCTCTGATGTTTGAAGATGTGGGTGAGTGAACGTTCACATTAGTGTCCTGGTTTTAAGTCTTGTCTGTGTTTTGATCATATCCTAGACGTGCTGTATAGTACATGAAACCCTGTTATTCACATGTCTTTAGGCGTGATCATCAGGGTCTCTGAATACTTAACCATGATGATCTTTCCAAAGACAGAATATGTAGAAAGTAAATAATCTTTCATAGCAGTGTGTCACGCCAGGTCTCTGAAGGCAAAATAAAAAGATTTACAACATATACCCTGGAATGCTCCAAAAAATTTAATTAACTTGTTTACGAATATTCATTTCTGCTGCTGAGAATATAAATGAAAGAAGGTAATGATTAGTTTTATTTGGAACATACCCAAAGGAACCAGTCCCATCTGCTTGGAGGGTCTGGTGACTGGGAGCATTAACACTGCTTAGTCTTGCCTTATTGATGTAGCTAATTTGAAAAGGACGGGGAGCACTGGGGACAGATAATCTAATTTGAAAAGATTTTGTTTGTATAAGATTTAGAGATTTAGGAGCATATATTTTCATATCATGTTTTTCATGTTTTTGTGTGATTTTTGTTTCCTGGACCAAATTATTCTATAGAGCTTAGAAATGCATCACTACACGGTTTTTGAGTTATGAAACATTTATTATGTTTCAAAATGCAGATGAGAGTCATTTTATGAGATGCTTTTGACATCCAGATCATTTAAGACAGTGGTTCCCAAACTGTTGGCGGGGACCCTCATGCGGGTTGCAAGATCATTTCAGGGGGTCACAAAAGTATTATGAAAAATATAAAACTTATATTTTCAAATAAATGTGTTATTTCTATCATGGGTGTCAAAATGATAACATCAACGAAGGAATAAATCTAAATTTAACACCTTAATTCTTTACCACATTAATGCATAAATTCACATTAATCTTCCTTATTTATGGGGACAGGCTGTTATCAGGCCTTATATTTATAAGATCCTGCAGGATGACCCATCTAATAATTAATAATTGTCATTGTGGAAGGGAGGGTCCCAAACACCAATAATCGTCATCTTGTGGGTCGAGGCTCAAAAAGTTTGGGAACCAATTATTTAAGACAAGGTCCTGCTGGAAAAAACAAAATGATTTAAGATATTCACATTGTAACCCAAATATTACAACACATGCATGTTCATCAACCCACTGTGCCTAACCTATATTCTATTTATGTAAAGATTTCTTTTTCACCTAATTTCTTAGCAAAATTGTTCAGCCTAGGTGTCAGTGCTGCTTTTTTGCTTCATATCCTGCATCAAGCTGTCATCATGGGAAAATATTTAGAGATAAATCACTCTGATTAACTTCTAAAAGGGTTTTTAAAAATAAAAACTGTTTAATGTCTGGAATGAAATCAGCTTGAGAGAATACTGATTATGAAGTTTCAAACCTCAGTAATTGCTGGCGCCGCTCTTTCTAAACTTAAACCTGTAAGTTTGTCATTTATTACATCATCATTGCTCTTTCATGTTCTGTTCTGTCATGTTTCACCACTTCTCTCCACCCTTTATCCGCTGATCATGCACAGATGCAGCAGGCAACTTTAAAACAGTGAAGTCCAGTTCTGTGTGCCATGGCTTGCATTTTTCCTATTCTGATGCCGCATAAGGAATTTTTATTTTTCACTTGACATAATATGTCAAAAATCATAAAATTACTAAGTATTTGTTATTGTGAAGCAGAGAAGAAACTATAGAAAAACAGCATCTAAAAACACAAATGACAGCTGGAAGTCTCTCAGGGTGGATTTATGTCTATTCATAACAGCAAAACTGCTCCAGCTCCTTCAAGTTGGATGATGCTTCAGCAGAAAGATCCGGGTCATTGTCCTGCTGAAACCTGAACTTCCAGCCCATTCTTAAATCTTTGGAAGCCGCTGTATATTTCTGTAAACCCAAAAGCCATTGTTTGTTCTACAGGACTTATGCTGTTGAGCAAGACGTCCTCCATCAGTATTCACTGAAGAGGCCAAACTTCCACACACTTCTTCACTACAAATACATGCACAGGTTCAAACACTGGAAAACTGGCCCATCAGCAAATCCCAAATAAAATCCAGACAACAAGAGAGTGCCAGTAGTTGTAACTAAGCCCAGCTTTTTTCTGTATGTAGTTGCTTCCTGTAGGATCCTGTAGTAAAGTTACTTATAAAGTATTAATATGCGTCCTGCTTCACCTGCCAAGACTCTTATTTGTCTGTATACTGATAAATTGGATTAGAAAACTTACTTTATAGCTCAGTAGTACCAGCACATGTAACTGGATCTGTTTAAATAAACCAGTGCAGTCACTGGCGGTAGTTCAGAAGTCTTACATGTTCCTTCTTGGTGTCCACGAGCGTTAGTTTTAATAATAAAGTTGAACTAAAACCTTGATCTGTTTCTCATTTCCATATGCCGTACCAGATGATGTCAAAGCAGGTGAGAGGCTGAAGAATATAAAACACAGACTCAGGCTGTCCTGGTCCTTCGTCACACAGGGCAGACTTCTCTCTCTCTGTAACACTTCTCACACTTTTTGCCTTTCTGCTTTGCTTATCTGACTCATTTGTCTACATCTGCCTTCATGCTGTCCAGCCCCTCACACCGTGTCAAAACAGTTCAGTCCTCTGTTGGACTCAGTGAAAGGTACGTCCAGCTTTCACACTGGAATGACAGGCTGAAACCTGCAGCTTTTAGTTTGAAGGAGATGTGCTCCCTAAATGATGTACAAGGGACTGGCTTCTTTCAGGAGTTGCTGCAACAGACTTTAAAAACCAAACTTTTAGTAATTTAATCAAGTATGTATGTTATAACCACACAAACGACCTGTTTTTAGGCAGATTAACATCCTGCGCTGTTCCCTACAGTAGATCATCATGGCAGCACCAGAATTCTTCTGTTATTTTTGGTCCAGAAAATGTGAGCTTCTCTTGGTGCTAATGGCGTTCATCTAATCTGATTTGTGTTCTGTGCTTATATGAGTTGTCTTTTGGACAACAAAGCAAATTTGAAAGTTTTTTTACTCTTGCTAGGAATGTTTATAATGTGAAAACCTCAAAGAACCAGACATAAGACGGATAATGAGAACTAAATACAAATATCTAATTGTTTAAAACCATTTTAAACTTGCACGACAGACTTGTCTCCAGGCTGACCTTCCCAAGAGTCCAACTAATATATATTGAAAGAGATCCAGAAATCTTTTGACAGGCAGCTGCTATATTGGACTGTGTACAATGTTTGCATTGAGGCCTCTCACTGAGGAGGAGGAGAATGATTAACCAAAGCTTTTTCAGATCTTTTGAGAAAACCTCTAGTGCACCTGAGAATTTCCATCTTTTCTGTAAAGTCTGCATATTCTTAGCTGTGCTTGTCGCATCGTAGAGAAAAGCTGCGCAGCTTTACGGGTCTCATGGTTGACTGGGAATGTCTTTGGGTAAATCTGGGAGAGCCACCATGCCAAGTTCACATTATATATTGACCCTGAGGCTGCCCTTTCAATGTGTTATTTCTTATGTACCAGTAGTCAAATAAATAAAGCAGGTTAGGATGGGTTTGCACCGCCGTTTAGATCGTCAAGTCTTATAGATTCCTATACCTTTAAAATTCTAGGCAGGAGAAAATGCAGACAGTTTCATCATCTTCGTGGTCTCCACCTCCCAGCTGAGTAGTAAAAAGAGAAATGTCTAAGTCCAAAAAAGGGGGGGGAAACCAAGAGGGTGTGGGGTGGGGGGAGGCTATTTTCCAGCAAAGGTTTCAGTTTGCTGGCAGTTTGTGAGGCCTTGTGTGAGATATTTGGAACCACGAGGTGGAATATCAGCCCTCTTTCCTGTTTTTCAGCTTTCAGCTGTTGGTCTCTTTAGTTTCCACGGCTACCTGGCAGCCAGATGTTGGTTCTGTGGTCTGTAATCATGTCTGTCCCTCACTGCACCGGACCGATCTATCAGCCCCTTATCCAAACATGGAACACAGACGTTCTCCAACATATTTATTACATCCTGTGGAGTAGCAGCTGAGAAGAGAGTAATTTAGTACTTGAGCTGGCGCTGTGAGTCAGCATGTTGCTAAGACTGATATGTACATAAGCTGAAATGCCTTATTTAAATAAAAAGAATTGGTAAGGTTTATCTTTATAAATACAAAACTATAAAAAGGGAAAAGAATATCCATATTGGCTTATTGGAGTATTTTAAGAAACACCTAAAATAAACAGTGTGTGGTACTGTGGATGTTAATCCTAGTGAAATCTTCACCTTTAAATGGGTTTTGAAGTCATCATACATGAAACCCTAATACGTTCTGAATACTGTCAGTTAAAATAAGCCAGTAAAGATATGATGAAACTGGCACATTTAGTTTAACTCACACGCTTCTTTGATTAGAAACTGGCCTGCTAAACCAGAGCAGCATCCAGCTGTAAGGGACATTAAAACACATTTTATATGTCAGAGCAGGCTTATAAAAGTATGAATGATACTTTAAAGAAGGTCCTGATTCAGGATGTGTGTGTGCTTGCATGTGTATCCTCTGCAGACAGCAGCCACAGCAGCAGCAGCACAAGAGGAGAGCGTCTGAGCAGCAAAATGAGGTCACTTCCTGGTTCAAATGAGCCCTACGAAGCCAGCAGCCCAAAAGAGCTCGGTAAGGACACCATATTATTCTGCATCCACCTCTGGGGTTAACCCCTTCATGCCTCCTGCTCCAACTTATTGCAGATCTTGTTTCATATTTATTTTATATAATTCTGTATTTTTATTTCAATATTTAATTTAATCTCTTCTTTTTTCATTATTTTTTCCTGTATTTTATGTTTTTATATATTTGGAAAAAAAATTGTGCATTAAGAAGTCAGTTGCATGATTCAGACTTAATTGTGTCTCATCCTTGAGCCTTTGAGATCAGTTTGTTTTTTATTAGTGTAGAGTTGAATGAAAAAAAGAAGAAAAAAGGGACCTTATCACACAGAACTTGACTGCTTTTTGTAAAAACGTGCAATATATTATTTATCTGAATGAAGAAACTGCGCATGCAGTAAACAGAATTTGTTCAAAAGGGATTTAGTTGTACTTCATATTAAGTTGAGACAAGGACAAGGTGGACAATGATAAAGATTCTAGGACACTGATATTGTTGATGTTGCACCCACAAACCAAACAGCTTAATTCTCCCAGTCCCAGCGGTGGAGGTAGACTATATCATTTAGGCGGAACCACTGGTACACATTAACCAGAAGCAACACACCCACCCAGGTATTTTAACAAACAGAACCGAAATGTTTCAGCTTGATGAGATTAATCTCCTTAAAAATGAATTCTGCTCCAATATTTCCAGGTTGCAACAACATCTGCATGTAGTTCTCTGTGTTTCAAAATCTTATCATTAAACTTGTCAGGTAATAACGTGATACATTTCACTTTTTTTTTTTTACCATAAACTATCGCGTTATATGTAAAGGTCCCTTTTTTTTATGTGGGTGACAGCTCTTCGCATCTAAAAAGCTGAACTGAATTGATCTGTTCTCACCAAGATGATCCTTTTGGTCCTAATTTTGTAAAGCTAATGTAAAGAAGTCCAGAGCATTTATAACAAGCTGAATCTCTCATCTTCCTCTCTGCAGATGCTTCCTACGTGGACCCACTGGGGCCTCAGATGGAGAGACCAAAGACCGGCGCCCAGAAGCGCATCGATGATGATGACTTTGCAGATGAAGAGCTGGGAGATGATCTGCTGCCAGAGTAAACATCAACCTCTGTCCTTCTATGGATTAACACTTTTAGTTTTGATAGCTTTCGCAAGGCAAGAACACGGAGCTTTGATACGAATGTAAATAGAAAAGAATAGATCTTTATTGTCTGTTGAGGTGGAAAAATTAACTTCTGCTCACCAACATTGCTCTAAAGCCATTACAGGCACAGCTGAACTGAGCCACTGTACAGCTCAACTAGATCATTCAGCTGGATTAGTGGATTTTTAATGAGGCTTTGGTTTCCAACACATCGGGTTCAATACAAAAGATGTTATTCTGAATTTTAACTGTGCTTAATAAAAAATGCAGTATCTGGACACACTGCCTTTCTGCTACCCAATGTGAGAGTCCAGTTCCAGTAAATACTTCTCACTATGTTGGTAACTTTGAATAGACTGTGTGAGACATTTTATTCAGTGAATGCTGAGATTTTGTGGAAAATCTCAGCATGTACCAAATGTTTTCCAACCATTTCAGTTCCTGTGAATGAACATCAAAATATGTAATGTAATATTTATTTATACTCTTTGCTCATCTTTCCACTGTTCATTTTATAATTACGCAGCTATAAAATAAATATTTTTACAATTAACATTTCACGTTATTCTTCCTAATCTGTGTTGTCTGTGGAAGTGAAGGGAGGGTGGTCTGTGAGAAGGAAACACGATATTTAACAGTTAAAAAATATTTATATCCACGTGCAACCGCTTTACCCAGGCTTCATAGCTTCTTCATAAAACCAAAGCAAACACAAGTACACATTAGTTTTAAAGGTGGGATCTGGTTGATCTTGAGAGCAGCAGAATGTGGTGTGGAGTCCAGATCCAGCAGCGCGTGTCAAGAGCGCGTCTCATACCCCCCCCCACCCCACCTTCTTGACTGAAAGTTTTCAACTTGAATTTATCTGTCAGGGCCTCGGATTGAATAGACTCCACCTGGATGGCGCGTCACAGCGTTTCTGTGCGTCTCAACGCTTCCAACTGATTTTACGCACAGCTGTCTGGGAACAGCGAGCGGACCGCGTTCTTTTTGGCATTTTTCACGTCTTAAACAGAAACCAGCGGCTGTAAAACTTAATATCTCTGGGTTGGCAGTCATTATCCCTGCCGATTGAATTCTTTGTGCCAAAATGTTTCCCTGGCGGCGCGCATGTATCTCCCCGCCCGGACTGTGGACTGTTAATGTGCAGCAGGAATCAAAACGTGGATCATAACGGAGGAAAGTAACCTGTTAACGGAAAAAACTTTTTTTGGTGATCTGCTCATATAGCAGAGGGCGGCGCAGTGAACGCGCTTTTTGGTAAAACACCGCACCAAGTGAGGACGCAGCGATGCCGCGTAGGGTCCTCACCATCCTCCTGCTGCAGTTGCTCCTGGCCCTGCTGCTGCCGCTTTGGCCGGTAGGGGCATTCCGGGTTCGGAAGAAAGCCACCAGAACCCGGGGTTGTCTGGATCTGCCTGAGGAGATTTTGGAGCAGATGTTCGGACGGCTCTCAGTGGGAATGATGAGCGCTTTCCACCACGCTCTGCAGCTGGAGCCGCAGGACAAGCTCAACCTGACATGCCCGACCGCCGCGCGGGCCCTGACCGACGGCAAGACCCGCCTCGCGGTTAACCTGCTCAGCATGTCCCCCTGGGCCTACAGGTATGAGCAGGTGCAGCGGAAAGACTTTTTTACAGATTTTACATGAAGTTCAGATGGTTTTAACTCAGTCATGTAGTTTTTAATGCCTCTCTAGAATGAGAGCAAATAAAGTTGCTTTCTGACATGAAGTCTCCTGATGATGGAAGCCAGTTTTGGCCCAATAATCTGAAGTGTCTGCTAGAGACTTAGGTAAAGTTAGAAAGATATTCACAGATTCAAACTTCCGGGATCAATAAATCTGAGCTGAGGCGTTCTTAAAACACTAACGATGCCTCTGTGCAATTATAATAGCATAAACTACGAGCTACAAGGACCAAAATGTATATTTTTTTCGGAAAAGTGCCGTCCTCCGCGCTACACTTACAACATTGATCTCTATGCAAAGCCTTCAGCCGGGGAATGTCTGCAAATTGCAATACCGCAGTTTAGTGCTGCAAACAAAATTCAATAACTCCTTTTATACAGTATAGGTACTCTAAAATCAATACACACATTAAGGGCTTCCTCATGATCTACTACAACAGCTTTTTTCGGAAAATTTTACTTTTGCATAATTTTGAATATTTGTTGGAGGTATTAATCAATAATAATGCCAATATG
>JAVQJG010284880.1:0-11700 GCA_036024015.1 Craterocephalus amniculus | reverse complement strand
AAAATGAAATTTCTGTCTCATACAAATAGTCAGAGCCCCCAAAATGCATCGTCCCTTTGGCATTGTGGGAGCTCTGCAAGTCAAAATAGTTAGATGTTTTGTCATAGAGGCAGAGGACCATTGAAACGTCCTGCTTGTCCATCTTTCAGTCTTAGCTAATTTACTGTAATTTATAATGGCTTCAGATTATTTTTTGTCAAACTAACACAATACAATTGTACAAAATGAAAAAAAGAAAATTGCGGTAAAAGGGTTGGGGATTCACATCACACTGGGGCATTGCCATGGAATTTGCAATAATTTTTATTTCCATACAGAAAGCAACTTCCAAAGTAAAAACAAAATGTAAACAGAATATACTGTCATATAAAATTACAGTAAAAAAACTATTAATAAAAGTTTACTGTAACAAATACTTCACTGGTCACAATCCTCCCCCTCCCTCTCCTGGCCACCATCTTCACCAGCCTGACCATCCTCATGCTGGCGTCTATCCGCCACAGATTCTCGTTTACATCACAACGAATGTTTTCCCTTGCCATGCAACAAGGTAAGAAGCTGCATGCATGTCGCAACATCCGGTACATTGATCTGCTGTAATGTCATCGCATGCAGCATTCATTGCATGGAGCAGGGACATCTGATTTTGTACCATATATTATATAATGGTATATATGGTTTTTATACTACTATTTTATTAATTTTGACAACTAAACAAACTGTTATGCAGGTGAGGTCCAAAAGAATGAAATGATGCTGAAATGTTTTGGAGGGCGCAACCATTTGACTTAAAATCAACAATCAGTTAAGATCAATATGATGAATCCACTTGGAAATTGAGCTAAAAGAAGGAAAACTGTACTTAATCATTTGCAAAGTAGTACAGAGAAACTGAGACATGAACTAAGAAATTTGCAGTTTTTATAAAATGAATGAGAAATATGATTCTGTTTTGATCAACTTCCAAATAGTTTGGAGATGTATCCATGTTGTGTTTAGAAGGTGATTAATGTTTCAAGAAATGAGCCAAACCTATGATAAAAGGTCAAAATGATTTGCAAAGATGAACGGAGACATTGAGAAAAATGCTAAAACATTTTAAATTTTACGAAATGTATGAGAAATACAATTCTGTTGTGAACAATTGACAAATGGTTTGGAGACTTATCCATGTAGTTATGAGAATGTAATCTTGGTTTCAAGAAATGAGCCAAACCTATAGAGAAACACTGTAACATGAGATGTTAGTGTTTTTATTCAATAACATGATCTTCCATAAATGAGCATTAACAAGCGTCGCTCAGGAAAATAAAAGGTTGGTTTGACTTTTTCCCCCATAAACTTATTTTCCTCTTCTTTAGCCTCTTTCCTGCTTTCTCTGGACTTAAATAGATTCTGAGTTTAGTCTTTGTATAAAATCATGAATTAATTTGAAATTGAATCTCAACCTCAGAAATTAGGATTAAATTAAATCTTGCGTTGTATAAAGGTTCCTGGCCTACAGGAATGAGTCATCAGGTAGTCGGGGGGATACATTGTGGTAAAGATTAATTTTAATATTGAGTTAGGAATAAGCTCTTTTTTCCTGATGTTTCATGTTCAGACTCGGACACCGGAGTCATCAAAGCTTCATGATGCAGCTGAATTTCAGGTCGCTTCAGTGAACCGCTCTGACTCAGCTCTGCTGTTTGCCCTTCAACACGTCCTCCACAAGCTTCTCCCTTTACATCCGCTGGAGGCCTCACCCTGATGTTTCAGGTCAGCCTTCTCTAACATGTTGGTTTTAATGGTTTTTGTCCAGGTGCGTCCTCCCGGACTATCATGTCCATCTGGCTCTGAAACCGCTTTTATTTATACCGTAATCTGAGCCAAGAGCAGGAGCCATGTTGCTGCAGGCGTCATGAGGCCAGAAACTCTGTTCAGCCAGTCAGTGTGCACCGGCTGACGCAGGAAGAGGAAACAATTACTCCCTGCTTACATGCAGACCTGCTTGTTTGGCCCATTTTACTAAGCTTCTTATTTGACATGCTCTGTTATCATGTGATTATGTTTAGGACTTCCTGAACATGAAATGGCATGAAAGTTTCTGTCTTCTCATTCTTTAAGATGATTTTATGTTGGTTGATAGGAAGAAGTCAACCAAATATGTTTGAACCTCCAATAAGAAGCAAGCTAAAGATAAATAAATAAATAAATAATTCATTTATTTTTTCGTATAAATAAAAAGAAACAAGCTGTTTAGTTACTGTAATGAAACAACCTGTTTAGCATGAAGAGTCATGTCAAAGTGACTTCCTGTGGGCTCTTCCAGAAGCTCACATTACTGGTTTGAGCTAATCAATAATAAATCCTCCATGTGAACAGCTACAGGGGCTCTACGTGAACTCTGGAGACTTCTGCCTGGATACTAGGTTATAAAAATGGTTTAGAATATTTAACCTGAGCAGAGACTTTAGAACGAAAGGAACAGCATCGAGCCAGCTCTGACTTCCAGCTGTCCTTTAGCCGGATAGCTGCTGTTTGACACATAGATACTGGAACGGTGGAAATAAAGCAACGAGACCAGACAGCTGGAGTTAAATATGCTTTCATCTTCAGACCCGATTTGCCTTCCCTGATGGTACCAGTACGTTCCAGTATGACAGTGCCAGGATTTATCAGGCTCACACGAGCCCAGCGAGCGGGTAGAACGGTCCCGTCCTCTCAGGTGAGCGTTTCCCTGCCACCGGCCATGCAGGAGTCAGCGTGTTGTCACACTGCTGCTCCGGCAGCAAACATGATGCTGCAAACACCAACAAGGGAGGTCATCCAGCGGCTCGGGCTTTTTTTGTTCTGCTGGGCTTTTACCCGACCTTAACTTAGTTTTCCGCCTCCCAACGCTGACTAGCGTGGTGTTAGTTTGGCATGTTTGCCAGTCTGAGGATTATATTGTGTGATGCCTGGATCTCCATTTTTCCAATGGACCAGTAACTGAAGGGTCGCAGAAATGATGTGGTTTGGTTTGGTTGGATGGGAACCTTATTTTTTAGTCGCAACCTGCAGCTTTCTGATGTTTCCTGCTGCAGCGCAAGATGTTTGACTAGAACTTTCTATCTACTGGATCAGGAAACATCTAAAAGCTGCAGGACTGTGTCCCTCGAGCCGGAGCTGGACAACCTTTCCTTCGCACTGAGAGAGAGAAATGAAAGAAATGGATGTTGTGATGTCTTTCGTACAAACCCAGCATGAAAAGCAGCAGGAATCTTTGGTATTTAGGGAGATGAAAACACTTCCTGATTGTAGAAGATAGAAGAGCAATTAAAGCATGAAACAAGGAGCTTGTAGAAAAACCTCCCACACACACACTCCATAATAACTCTTCACTTATTGCACACAGATCACATATCAGATAAATCTTGCGTCATGTAGACATCTTCAGAAGTGAAGCCGCTGGGCCTGCTCTCCACGTAGGAAAGGAAAATTAGACGTGGTCTTTTCTCCAAATGTAATTACAGGAGGCCCTGAGCACACACACCGGGAACTGGCCATTTCCACTGACATTCAAGTGTTGCAAGGCATAAAGATGAACTTGAACCATTCCTGCACCTCACTGAAGGGTCTCTCAGCTGAATCTGGAATCTTTTTATCTCTTTTTATTGAGTCCTGAAACAAGGCAAACACGAAATAACATCAGGAAGTCTGTTTGGTTTACAAACAGAGTGAAGTCTAACTGAAAATGAGATTACTTCATGACAGGAACAGTGATGCTGGCATGTCTGATGTCCACTTTCCCAGTACTGCAAGCAGAATTGACTGGATATGTATTTAAGTTTGAAGATTATATGAGTTTATGTCCAGGAGACAGTCCAAGGACTCCAGTAATGCATTTAGTCCTCGCTAATTCCACAATGCATAAGGGACATGAGGACATCACCAGATTTGCTCCTTCTCTGCTGGGTTAGTTAGTCTCTGACTAACATTGAAGATAAGCTTATCTCCCTCTAGTGGGTGACACGTGGTGGAAGAAGGCTGATTCCACTACAAGCTTCCAGTCAGAGGGAAGATGGACTGGGAACGCCTGCGGCTGCTTCATCACATCTTCGCTCCTCGTTTTCTACCACTGACACCCGGACATGGTGATAAGTTAAACAGGTGAATAATCCACATGGTGTATCAGGCTGGATAAATGGAAAGTGGTTGATAAGGTGAATTGAATTGTCTGCATACATTCATCTGATGAGATATGAGCCGATGTGATGGTGGATACTGTACGTGCACTGTAATCCACCTCTGGTTTTATTCAGAATAATTCAACCTTCCTCATTGTTTTTGGCTCTAAGCTGTTTATTGGCCGTCATAAAGAATTGCTGCTTTACATAAACATAAAAACAAAGCTTCCATGCATCAGTAAGCTGCTGGTCCCTGCAGCCCATCAACGCAGAGCTGCAGCGGTGAACGCATTTGGCTCAGAGGTGTGGTCTCATCTGCATCTTTAGCCGCTGCTTTTATATTCGGAGCAGGACTCCTGTGATGCTGCTGTTCCACAGAGTGCACCTGCCACATGATCAATATGCCCATCCATAGATCTGTCCTGCACAAACCTATCCTCTGTCATTATCCGTAGAACTGCTGAGGGACAGCAGCTGAGGGCATCTTCCATAACTTCTCTGTTAAAATAACCCTGCATACAGCTCAGGATATACTTCACGAGGTGAATTGGCTTATAGACACATTTTTAAAATTTAATTATTTCAGAAAATATATTTTTCAGCTAACTTTTTGTATTATGTCACAAGTCATCTTCCTGCTTATACCGAGAGAGTGAAGCCAGAAGACCAGTTCAGTTCAGTTTTATTTGTGTTGTGCCAATTCATAGCAAAGTCATTCACTTGTACTGATCCGGTTCACTCCAATTCATCTTTGTCCAATTAAAAAAGTCCATTATGTGATGCACTTCTGTCCACTTTATAGTCTTTTTCTGAACAAATTCATAGAAATGTTTTTAGCTAAGGAAAGCAACACATAAACAGACTTTCCCTGTTTGGAAGGTCACGCCTGCTCAGTGTACATTCATGTCAAGGAAAATACAGAATATTCTCATAATGCATTCTGAATACAAGAAATATTAGATTAAAATTTTAAATATAAAGTTTGCCATTATTAAATATGAACCGTTAAACATCTGTTCCTGAGGGACTATTTAAACATTAAGCAGCTGATTTATTATTGGTTGACTGATTTCATGTTTTTTATGGGATAAATTCACCTGTGACTGCGTTGTTGTTGGTACTTCGTGTAAAAGGACCAAGACGGTTCATGAGCGTGAATGACAGCTGCAGCTTTTCTGTAAATATTTGCAACAAAAGGAACACTTTGAAAGGGTTCATTTTGTTGTTTGGGATGCTTGAAGACTCAAAGGTTCCCAAACGTGTGATGGGCTCAAGACACATCTTTTTAACTTAGCTTTTAATTGACCTTCTTAATCATTAAGTTATTCAGCTATCAATATTATTCGTTTATCTATTCAGTCATTTTAATTACTTTATTTATCTATTTTGTCTATTTTCATCACTTATCATTTTTATCCTGGTCCTAAAATTGACCTTTTAAAATATATAATTTTTCTTTTATTGTTCTAATTACTTTGGTTTATTTATGCTCTTTTAAGTTTCTTATAATGAGTTTTATTTACATCTTTTATCTTTTTTATCCTCCAGCTCTGGTGTTCCCTCATGGGGATCCTCCGCCCCGGGGGCTGTCTCTCCGGCCTGCAGGGTTGTCGCTGCGGGGGTCGCCCTGGACGGGATGGCTGACGCGCCCTGCACTCTGTGGCTGTGGTCGGGACCCTCGCCTGCACCGATCTTGCCGGCTCCAGAGGCGATGTCCTCTGTGGTCGCTGGTGGGGCACCTCCTGGTGTGGATGGGTCCCCAAGGTATCGTTTTCTCGTTTTCATGATAATGTATGAAAAGGGCTAGACAAATAAAGTTTGATTTGATTTGATTTGATCTCCACTTCTGAAATAGTTTTTCTCCACTTCTGAAATACTTTTTTCTGTCACTCAAAAAAGTAAAAGGATTGAAGATTGTTGTTATTTACCTGGCAAACTACCAAAAACCTCCTGACTTCACAGTTATTTCTACAAGGTGAAGGATTACAGAAAGAACGGTAAGATATGCAAGCACAAATCAAGTGGTGTTTAGCTTGGAATACTCATATAACAAATGTTTTATTGTCACCAGGTAGAATTTCTCTTAATTCAGAGAATTTAGCTGTTTATCTTAAGCAGAATGAAGACAAACTTGTACAGTGACCGCTCTTTACTGTGAAAGTGATCACATCTTTATGGCTCCCGTCGCTGCTCTTTACAGATCTGTTTCCCAGAGGTATTTGATGAGGAGAGCCAAAAGCAGGAGGAAGTGTGGGTCCACAGCCTGCATGTTAACAATGGCTCTCCTCAGACCCCCGGTCCAAGCCCAGCCAGTCATGAAACACCATGGAGATGTTATTGACCTCAAGGTTAACTCTCCTCAGGTAAGCCTGGGAGATAATGGACAAAGAGCAGTTCTTTTACAGGTGGAGTGACACGGCATATCCGCGCCGTGCAACTCCTCTCGCATTGACAGATTTTCTAATTCATTGCAGATTCCCATAAAACTGGGTGGCCAGAGCCAGCCCTGCCCAACAGAGGGCCCATTCATGCTGGGTGGGATAGGGGGCCTGGCCAAATTAACCTGGATTAATTTAAAAGAGCAAAGGGTCTTTACATCCGAATAAAATGAAGATCAATAAATTAAATGTCCGGGTCAGGATGTCAAGTTGCGGCGATGATCGACTTGCATACAGGGAGTTACGTACTTTGGCTCAGACCTGGCTCAGGAAAAACAAGGGAGAGAACCTTAATTACTTTATTCCGAGGAAGAGAAGCACTTCCATGCATCTCTCTTTACATGCTAGAGTTGTACTCTTGTAAACACACTCATGTCAGTAAAGAATGTTCATTATTTCTCTCATTTGGCTCTGGGATTAGTTACTGCACCAGAAAAGTCATCAAAGAAACCGCTCAGAGATGTTTGTATTCCACCCTAAGAGTTATTATTGAAATGTGTGATTTATGTCTCTCAGGATTTCCCCTTATTCTCGTCGTTTTTTTTTCCCTTCTATTTATGGTTAGATTGTTCGCCTCTCAATTTGTGTACAAGTTGGGACTGAGAGGTTTTTATAAAGTTTCTTTTATAAAGAAAGATTTTAATTTCTGAGATGAGTGCCAAATTGTCTTAAAAAGCAATCAAAAAATTAAAAAAACATAAGGGGGCAAAAAGCTGGTCATGTGCTTCTGTGTTGGAGCAACTAGACCTAAACCTGAACCACAACATGTCATTCACTACATGATCAATTATCCAGTAAGGGCAGCCTTGTAAGGAGGCCATCTCATCATGCAGCCATTAATAGCTAAATAGTGTCTGCCTGGAGATGACATATAGGACAATGGAAAGAGGACCTCAGAAATGACCAAGTGGCCCGAGCCCAAGCCGTTAGCAGATTAAAATGACTTAAAGACACAGAGACACAAATTCTCCATGACAGAAGGAAAAACAGGTGAGACAAGGATTTTGTTTCAGTCATTTAAAAGGTTATTTGTACATTTAAAGACCAAATCTTACATTTTAAAAATGATAGACGCTCTTTGTAATACTTTGTTGATATAAAATCCTGAGAATCAGAGTACTTTTTCATCCCTAAACTGATAAATCTATATTGAAAAAATAGATTTTTTTTTATTTTTTTCCCTCTCAGCTATCACTCTCGAGATGCCCACAGTGACTTTCTAAATGAAATACCTAAGCTGTTGCTGCCAGCAGGATACTTCCTCAGATTAGCAGGGCTGTTTACACAGTCCCCTGGTAATCTGGGCCACAGGGGACATACCTGTGCTGTGTCAGAGGCTGAGCTAGAGTTACACAGTGCGACCAACCAGCCACAGCAGGCCCGCACCAGAATAAGAGCTAGAGGGTCTGAAGGGACTGGCCGGGCTCCAAACGGGTTGGCACTGGGTACAACTGGCCTTGTCTCTCTCTGCCAGTACAAGGGGAGGAGCGGAGGACTTCTGTGTGGAGTCTATGTGCGCTTGTGCAGCAGTGTAAGTGCTACACTGATGGCCACCTCTACATCCTTCCTTCCTGTTCTTGTTTTTTGGGACGTGCTTTGATAATTAGCTTGTCTGCAGGTCCATAAGCAGCATTGGAGGGCGCAGACGCAGGGACACAAAGACAAAGCTTTCAATCAAGTTTCTTTTTCAAAAAAAAAAAAAAAGAAAGAAAAGAGAACCATGCCTTATGGACCTGGACAATGACAGCACACAGATAGGAGAATACTGGTGTTATTGTGTAGTGAGGGGAGGGCAGTTTTAATGGAGCCCAAAGCTGATGTGAAGATAATAGGAGAGAGCTGCTCTGTTTGAACTGCATGTTTTATAATCAGGCATGCACACACACAAATTCAAATACACAGCTGTGTGCACATCCACTCGTATGAGTGTGTGCATGAGCATATATTCTCTGGACACTGCCCTTTCTTCCATGCGCTCGTCTCCCGTCATCCTTCAGCTGCTTCTCTCTACAAACAAAAAATCTGCTCAACAAAGGACGGTGACGTTCACCACCTGCTTACCTGCAAACAAACATTTTTACAGAAATTAATGTTTCAACCATAACTTGAGAGGAAAATTCTAATATCCAGTATATTGGATATATCATCAAAAATAAATTGCACATGATGTGCAGTTTCTCAGAAGTGTCAGAAGTTTAACTTAAACTATAAGAAAAGGTTCATAGTTATTTCTTGAAAGGACGCAGCAGCAACCCCTGACACTCAAACCAACGAGGATTTATTTTAAATGTATTAGTGCAATCCTTCAAAACAGCTTCTTGATTCGGTTAATTCCTTTGTGCATCATGATGATAACATTCTTATAATAAATAATTACAGCAGGAGCAGAGCAGACTTTATAGCTAATTTTCTAGTTTCATGATAACAGCATGGGAAACTAGTGATTAAATAACTGACCATCATGAGGCTCACTGTTACACAATATAAAGCAGACTGGTGTCCACTAGGCAGAGGCCATAGGTGAGCGCTGTGGGCTCTACCTAGTGGACATGCAGAGTATCTTTGACTGTTCTGATAGGTCTAGTCCTGGCACTTTATTTCTGGCTTAAAAATATAAATATAGTCATCTTAGTGAAAATATTACTTCATTAATACAATAATTGCTGAATGGAAATTTGTCTAATTTGTTCTTAGGGATGTTCATCTTCAGGGGACATCTTCTCCTAAACAACATAGTTAAGGAAGCACCTGTTCCTACTATGTGAAGAGCTGGCCCTGATCTAATCACAGCTGTCAGTTAGATACCTCTGGGTCATGTCACTCTGTTAGGAACACCCAATAAATATATAAATAAAACAAGATTATTAAAACACACTTTTAATTTCTGAGAACAAGAAACCTTTCTGGATGGAAAAAGATCTTTGGCTTCTATATAATAAAACTAAGAAGAAGTAAGAAAGTAAGAAGAACAAGTCCTCTGACCATTATGATCTTTAGGGTCATTTTTCACTGTGTTAATTACTACCTTGGCTAGGGAGTTCTGTGAATTACTCCTCCCTATAGGTATCATGAGGAAAATATGATACATTCATCATTTCCATTTAAAAGTTATCGTCATTCTCAAACTTTTCCTGTAAAAAGCTACAAAATCTGGTTGAATGCGAGCTTAATAAAAGGAGAATGCATCTTCAACTATTAATATGTCTAATGCAGCATATGGCAGTATTTTTTTCCCTATGGAGTTAGGTTCACTTAATAACGCCTCAACACTTTGAATTTCCCGGTTGATCAGTAATCAGAATTACCTGATTAGGTTTCAACATAATAAAGGTTTAATCTAAAGTACATATAATATATCATATAACTTGACCAAGAGCCTCAAGAATGTCATCTAACTGGTTACCTGGATACATGTAGTATAAACACGACCTGCTAAAATTTCCAAGGCAGTGATTTATAAAGTACTTCTGATTCTGATTCAGAATTTCCCACTTGTGTTGAGTCAAAAACTTAATTTGGCTTGCTTAAAAAAATGATAATGGTCAGGGTTGGAATATAAATACATACATGTTCCAATGGAGCCAAAATTTTCATTAAAGCCACATTATTTTTACAAGTAACTGCTCTTGTTACCATTAAAGACAATCCTTGAAACATTGCATAAAAGCTTCTGCTTACAGTGATTTTTGAAAGTGAAATTAAAGTAAAAAACTAAAAAACTAACGTTATAAATCCTGAACATTAAATTAAATCAAACTGAACTAAATTAAATTTAATTCCCAGCTTTTATCCTTGCAATTTCAATTGAATACAATTACACAGCTCAGACAGCATAATGAATTAAGAAGCATACAATCCATTACCTAAAAAGAGGGATGAGAAATGTACAATAACCCTGCTAATGACAATGATTATGATGTCATTGCGCTCCCACCCATCCTCCTTCCCACCCTCTGCATAATGGTAGGGCAACAACAGGGTGTGTTCAACAAGCTGAGGAGGCAGGAAGATGATTCTGGAGTAAATCACTTGTGGAAAGGTGAAATGTGGCCCGCACGAGTCGGCCTAATCCATGCCAGACATGTGCAGAACACCAGAGGAGCAGGTGCAAACAATTGAAGCAGCTGTCAGTGAGCTGCCGTGATCTCTTTTGATATCTTAATTGTTAGTCAATCCAAGAGCAATTTTGGCAACATTGCTGTCAGCCCCAGGACCTGCCCGGCTCAGCTCCCATCTGTCAGGGGGCTTGCTGGGCTCTGGTGCCGCTCTCCCTCTGTGACTGAGGGCCCGTGTCTCTTGGATGTGTGTGTCCAGCCCATCGAGCATCTCCACGGGAAATCGGGCCTGATTGCTGCCATTTCCGCTCACTTTGGCGGTTTGGGTTCGGGGGTGCAGGCTAATGCTGATAATTGCCATGTTTCAAAACTACTGGAATTCGTTGGGCCTCCCGTTCAACTCTGTCCAACCCCGTCCTGACCCCCCTTGTCTGTTCAATACTTCTAAACATTGTGATTAGCATAAGAGCAGAGTGTGTGTCAGTACAGATTTGGGTCAATAATTTGAGACTCTCCAGATACCCTCCCTCTATAGGGTTTTTAGGACAGGGGTGATCAGGAGCAAAATGGCTCGGGCTCCACAGATGTGAGGCTGTGCAGTCAAAACAGTGAGCAGCAACTCCACAAATGAGCAAATTCAGTTATTTACTTTAAAAAAAAAGGTCAAAGTAAAAATATTTTTTTTATTTTAAAAAAAGGCCAATTTTTATTTTCAGAAACACACACAACATGCAAACACACATTCACAGACATCCAAGAGGCGTCATTATGAAGAAATAACTCACAGCGCAGTGACAGTAAGTGACCTGCCTCTGCTCATTCAAAGTGAGGTGAAGCCCAACTTTCTGCCGAGTCTGACCCTCCCGGTGATTTATGTGGCCCCAGTAAGCCGGGTCTATTTGAGGGCCCTGCGAGGAATGAAAGTGTTAACAGCGGGTGTTGAGGACGGTGGGTGCTGAGGGGAGAGTTATGAGTTTTCTCAGCTGAGCGCCCAGCTTTGGGTTTCTGACATTGTTTTCATCCGGGAGGGCGGGGAGAGCAGAAGTAGTAAAAGGTTGG
>JAVQJG010284855.1:0-15204 GCA_036024015.1 Craterocephalus amniculus | reverse complement strand
CCCCCCCCCCCCCCCCCCCCCCCCCCCCCCCCCCCCCCCCCCCCCCCCCCCCCCGACGGCCTCACGACGGCCTCGTCACGTCTGAACAATGGAGACGACTCAGAGACGGACTGGAGCTGCTTCTCCAGTCAGTTTCCACTCGCCGCCTCTCTGATCACTCTTTAAAAACAATCAAGACAACTTCTTGGCTGTCCAAAGCATGCTGAAAGGGAAAACGTCTCCTTTAAAGGCTCTAAAGTGAAACAAACATTTGTTTTTCTCCACAACGTCTGAGCACATGAACCTTTTCACCCCGACTCTATCAGCTGGGGAGCTAAGCGGACCCACCTAGAAGCATAGCATAGAATAAACTGAGTTTGTTTTTATTCTCTCAGCCCGGCCTCGCTGCTGCTGTTGTTGCAGAAGTCTGTTATCATTTTAGCTCCATAATACTGTTTGGAGCTGGAGATGAATTCATATGGCTTTTTGGGGTCAGCAGAGAAATCATATTGTTGCGATATTAAAGGCGAGGCCTACTTCTCACAGCCGTCTGCCGGCCACCGCCGTCCAGCTGCCCGATGACTCGGTTAAAGTTATTGTCTCTGTAAGTCATGCCATTCCTCCAGAGCTCGCAGTGTCGTTCAGTGCTTCAGCATCCCAGAAGATTGCTTTAAAACTTCATTTAACCCTGTTTTATAGCTAAATAATGAGAATAAATGAGTGATTTTGTGCGAGGCGCCTTCACCCTGTTGGGTTTTTTGAAAGGAGAGGGGCACCTTAGTGTGCAGAAGGAGCCATGTTTGTCCAATAAGACTGTTTGTGCTCAGACATAGATGAATGTAATAGAATCAGCAGTAGGAAATGAAAGGGCTTTATCCAGCTCTGCCACATGCACAGCTGAGGCACTGGTGGCTCTGCCTGTTTACAATAACTGCGTTTCCCCAGCTTTTTCACTGATTCCATCAATCCCTTTGTCTGCATTCCTCTGTCACTTCTGTTTACGTGTCTGTTAGTCTCTTTGTATCTCCTCCTCGCCATCCATCTTTCCCGCCGTCTCTCAGGTCTGTGTGCGGGAAAATGAAATCCGCGTGTTATAAATAAAACAAAAGATGTACACTTTGAGGCCGCAGCGCTGTTACTGAGCTCACCGAGAAATACGAAGAGCGTTGTGTAAAAGTTTGCATGACGAGCGGACGGGCAGAAGTCTGAGACATGGGAGCCACCGTGGATTCAGATGCTCCCTTCTTGTCCTACAGTGAAACAGAATACAATAGGCATGCGCTGAACTTTCTCTGAACTGTGGGGGGGGGAGTTTAGCTTTTACAAAATTCCATCTGTTTCCATCATCAGCTCCCGCTCGACTGTTTTTCCCTTGGCACGTCTCTGTTACATGGTTGCTTTCCTTCTCGCTGGATCATCCAAAAAGTAACTCTGACCTCTGGCTCCTCCACTAATCGCAGCTTCTGCTTTTCCCTGTTGTTGCTCTGGAGCAACGGCACCGACATGTCCTGAAAGTGGTCGCATCAGAAGATTAAAATGAAAATGTACAGCTGTAAAAGTGTGCAAACTCTTTGGAAATACCTGGAATTCTGCATAGTTTGGTCATAAAATGTGTTCTGATCTCCATCATTCCCTTTTACCGACATTTAGCTCTGCCATCAGACGTTGCTGGCAGCTAGCAGAGTGATTGTTAGCCACCTGCTGTAAACATTAGACGGGAGCGTGCACGGTATCTATAGCACGTCCAAAGAGTGACTGATGGTCCGATAGACAAATGAAACACGCAGTGACTGCAAGAATGATTGGTTGATGTTTTTAAGTCCCAATGACAATTATATGTTTAAATATTGTAATGAATCATACCTTATGGGTCAGTGAAGCCATTTACATTTAATATTGCAAAAATTGTTGAAAGAAAAATGTACTATTTCACTTTTAATGTGCCCTGCTCTAAAAACACCAGCTTTGACTTATTCTATAGAAGAATCGCCTGATAGGTACCAGGCTTCACACAAAAAAGCTCTCAGAAAATGTTCAATCAAGTCTTGTTGTCTTCCATGAAACTGGAAAAAGTTCCAGAAGTACTGGTCCACAGTAAATAGAGAAAGTTCAGCAGCAGGGTTGCCGCACTCCGGAGTGGCCGTCCTGTAAATGTGGCTGCAGGAGCACAGCTCAGAATGCTCAACGAGGGGAGAAACCTCTTGTGCATGTCAACATCTCTGCTGAAAAATATCCCATTATTTCCACACAGGAAGTCACTGTGTTTCCAAAAAAAACAAAAACGATGCACGTTTGTAGTTTGTAAAAGACAACCTCCATGTTCCACAGTACTGCTGGCAAAATATTCTGTGGACAGACGAAACCAAAGTTGAGTTTTTTGGAGGGTAAACACAACTCTGTGTGCAGGAAAACTCCTCCGTACTGTGCAGCACAGCGGAGGAAGCATGATGGAGTGGGATTATACTGCTGATGCACAGATTGTTGCCGTCAATGGAAAACTGAGTTTCCAAGTTGAGACATTTTGCAGGAGAACTGCAGACAATCTGTTTGCTGGCGGATAGAAGACGGCTGATGCAGCAGGATAAGAAGTAAACGAACAACAGAATGGCTCCAGCAGAAGAAAATAAGTCCAGAGTCCTGGCCTTAACCTGACTGAGATGCTGGCTGACCTCAGGAGAGCGATTCACATTCGACATCCCGAGAATATTAACAAAGTGGAACTATGTTATAAAGAGAAATGGTCCAAAACTCCTCCTACCCAGCCTGAACTGTGCAAACGTCAAACAATATAATTGTTTGTTCAGTATTTTCTTACTTTTTCTTACAACTGTAACAAATGTTGTTGATATTTATGTGAAGCACAGCATCATTAACATAAAAAATGAGTGTGTGAATGTTTGCGTTAGCTGGGTAGCAGCGCTCTCTCCTAGCTTCCATCCAGGCCGGTCGCCCTGCTGCCTCTCATCTCTCCTCACCTGCTCATTTCCAAGCATAAGCTCCCACTGTTACCTGCCACTGATACTGTACACACTCGCCGTCACAGCTCAGTGTGTAGTAGCAGAGAGAGTAAACACGGGGCCATTCAGATGAGGCGCACACATCCATACGAGCGCCAGTTTCTACTGCTGCTGTTTACACAGGGCGCTTTGATTAGCAGGGCTGCCTCACGTCCAGGATCAGGTCTGTTCTGTGTCACCGGCACTCGGCTAGCACAGCATCGCTGCTGCTCTGCAGACGGGGATGAATGCAGTCTGGATATTTCCTCATAATTATGTCAACTTTATACACATTCTGCATTGAAAAA
Source organism: Craterocephalus amniculus (assembly GCA_036024015.1). NCBI lineage: Eukaryota > Metazoa > Chordata > Actinopteri > Atheriniformes > Atherinidae > Craterocephalus > Craterocephalus amniculus. Next base: position 11,921 of record JAVQJG010284855.1, on the reverse strand, counting down.
TTTTGTTTCTCTGCAATAATTGTGGACCGTTCTCCTCAGATTACAGTAAATCTGTGATAAAACATGCAGTCATGCAGCCAAGGACCTTGACTCCGTGCAGACTGCGCTGACATGCATTCGAATGACTGTGTGGGATTTTTTGTTGGCAGCAAGATGCAGCAGCTGCTTTTTGCTGAGCACGTCATATATTTTGTATGCAGTGCATGCAAGGTGAGCACATAATTGGCAGATGTGCCCACATATGTATCCATATGCTGCCTCCGTCTTTGCAATCAGAACATTAATGAATTCGATGAGCAGAAGCCGTTCAGCTGACATTAGTGTCGGTAGCGTGTGTGAGCTTTTGCACTCATTTTTTAAATATATGCATGAAAACACACACCTGTCGATCCATTTGTCTTCTACTACAAGGCTTTAAAAAACATCCTTATTTATGAAGCTATGTCTATGGGTAACTGCCCACATTATATTGCAGCCCTCCCCATCACACATGCTGATCTCTGCAAAATGATTCATACCCTAGCATTGAAGAAGGAACGAAAACAGCTGCCACTCTAATAAAATGTCAAATTGACCCAAAAAAATCATTAAAATTGTATGAAAATCATGACATTGTTTTTTAATTGTGGTTCAGTAGAATTTTGTTTGAAACAAGTAAGTTTTTTAAAAGATTTTTTTTTTGTTTTTTACACTTTTTTTTCAATTAAATTAAAAAACGATGTCACTTCACTTAGTTATAATTTAGGAAATATTTATTTATTATTACTTTTTTCAGTTTCCAGTTATTTGAGTGCCTATTGAGAGTTTAGCCTCTTCTTTAATGAATAAATTCGCTGAAATCTGTACTGAGCCTGGAACACGGGGTTAGACACATTTATAGACCTTTTTATTTGATTTAATTTTACAAAACATCCAAACCTCTTTCCAAAACTTTAAACATTTAAAGATACCATGTTTACATGCACATACTGCATGTGTTCCTGAGTTGTCATGTCTTCTTTATCATGGCTTGTCTTGGGTTTGTTTTCTTCTTAGATCAGCCTGTTGAGTCTTGTTGAGTTCAGTCCGCAGCTGGGTGCTGAAGCAAAAATAAAATAAAGGAAAGGAAAGGAAAGGAAGCACACTTTTGGGATGGTGGAGAAGCCCCCGGTGGGCGAATACTCCACGCTCTGAAAGGTATCCTACAAAATCCTGTGGATGTGAGTCGTTACTGCATTAAATATGCAGCTAATGGAAAGCCATAGCTGGAATGTCGTCTTATTTATGTTAAGGCAGATACTGCAATACTGCTGTGCATGTGCACTTAGCAAATGTTTCCTTTGTGGGTCTGAAAAGAGACACTTGTGAGACACTTGTGTTGAAGCATTTGTGAAGACTTGAGGGGGGTATCTGGGTGGTGAAAGTGAGGGTCTAATGAGGAACTGTGGTGTGGGGTTACTCAATTCCTGCTTCCGATTTCCCGGAGACAGGTGCAGGACGACCACCGCACACGGATACTTCGCCTAAGCAGCGACGCACACTCTCCCAGTCCCAGATGGATCCTCACACATTTTTCTGTCACTGCAGAGTGTGTAATCATAAACTCTCCCTACACACATCCACATGCAATGCAATATTGGGTCTGTCATTTGCTCGTACACACACTATCACATGCTCTCAGAGGGCGGCGGGGAGTGTGGTGTACGGTGATGATGTTCTCAGAGTGTGAGTCAGATGTATTAGACGGCGTGTCATTACAGCTTTCCACTCTAGTTGGTCCCTGTGGTTCACATCACACCTTGCACTGTTGCTCTATTTAGACCTCAGAGGGACAGACGGGGTCTCATCTGTCTCCCTGCCTGTCTCCTGCTAAACATAGCCTGTCTTTTCTCCTTTTTTTTTTCCATCTGCATCTCGTTTTCTGTCTTTACGCCGCGTCTATTTTTTCGCCGTGACTTCTGCATGACTTCAGGCTGGGGACTGAATACGATACAATGCAGCTAAATACATAAACACACTCTTGAAAAGCCAAATATTGCATAAAAACAAAGGTTAGAAGGTAGGAATCGACCGATATGCTTATTTCAGGGCCAATACCGATACCGATTATTAGTAAATAAGGGAACCGATAAATAAGGGAACCGATAACCGATATTTAGGACCGATATTCATATGTAGCATGGTATCCAAATTGAGAAAAACACAGGATCAGACTTAATCCAGTATACTGGTAGGTTGTTCACTATGAAAATCTTTGACAAAAAGACCTTAAACCGTTTTAGATTAAAACCAAATCCGATTAGTTTATTCTTATGATATAAGAATACGAGTTAATTAATCATGTTACTTAAGTAACCTGTTATTTTCCATATATTAACATCAAATAGTACTATTATTTTATCAATACAAATTATACCCTCATTGGTTACCAGACTTGTTTTTATGAAAATAATTTGCAATTGCATTAATTTCTTAACCACTTTTAATATTTTCAACAAGATGACTACTTTTAACTGATATTATTCTATACTCTTTAAATGTAGGTCGTGGGTTTGTAGATTATAACACAGACAGAGCTAAAAGTAAATGATCTGTCATGTATTAAATAACAGAAGGCAGGCGACAGGTTAGCATCACCTGGAAGTTTGGTCATTTCCATAGCAGACCAGGAAGAAAACAACTCCTGAATCATCCCTGGAAGTCTCAATTTTCCCTCTTTTTTTACTCATTCAGACTCATTTATTTGTCTGCTCTGAACTCAGCTCATGGAAACGCTAATTTGCACGAGATGTTTGGTTTTAGCATTTCACCAAGTGTGTGTGAAACGCACTTGACAGCTGAATGAGAGCACACCTCCAGCCTGCTTGTCTCCTGCTGTCACATGCTCTTTTTAAGCCAGATTACCAGCATGAGGGGCTCCTCTAATCGTCATTCCCGATGGGGAAGGGTATTTTAATCCAGCAGGAATGTTTATCACCCAAAAGTAAAAGGAGTTCTCCGAAGTTGCTTTGTTTTTGAGGGAGCTGGATCTAGTGATTTCATTTATTTCCTTTCTTTATCTTTCGTGCGATTGTGTTTGATTCCCCCGATTATTCCTCCTCCGTCCCTCTGAGTCATACCCTAAACAGCCCAGAGACTTGCTGATTAACCAGGTTACGTAAACCAACAAGTAAACATTCATTTCATTCCGACACTTTGAACATGCAAAACGCAGCCCTCCACGCTTCAACGCTCGACTCGGTTCCTCTAGATTCTGCCGTAATTCATCAAAAATTGAAGCGCTGCTGCAGCAATTGGACTCTTTCAGGTTATCAGAAACTAAAAATTACAGCCGAAACATGTTTGCTTCCCTCCAGCTGCCAGGCAGGCTGCAGCCAGCTGTGTGACCCAGGCATGAGGACCTCCTGATGGGTCGCTGAGGCCCGTGGACCCCTTAATCCTCCAGCTGCTTAACCAGGGACACACACAGACACCCGCATTGTCTTAGACAGCCATGCCATTAGCCAAAATACCTCACAACCTCCTCCGGTGTTTGTTTTTGGGGATTCTCTCTGCTAAGCTAGCTCAAAGGCAGCTACAAAATGAGGCTACAAAACCGTGTTTTCTTAAGTTCACAGGTCATTGTGATGCGTGAATCAGCCCTAAACAATTAATCCTGCGTGATTTATCCCCTCGCTATCCAGTAAGGATGTAACAATACTCTGAAAATCTATTTTAAATCAATTCAAACTGGTTTAAATGGCAATCAATGTAGAAAAAAGGAAAACCGATTTGCATTGCAATGCATCAATGCAGATGACGTTCAAAACCAAGAAAACTTCTTTTGTTAATAAAAAGATTTGTGATCATTTCCATATCTATAATGATTATTTGTTCAGTGTTAGGCAAATATAAGAAAAGGGCAATTCATTTGGCCATAAAATAAATAAAATTAATTTTGTTGGAAAAAAAATTTTTTTAAATCGAAACCGAAAACTAAGAATGGAGAACTGAATGGAATCATGGCTTGAGAGAATGGTTACATCCCTACTATCCAGAAAGGCAATGATAGGAAGGAAACGCATCTTGTTTCTTAAGCAGGTGTGGAAGTTTTGGCAGCAGATATTACATCACAGCACCTCTCATCCTGGAGATTTATAGAAACATGACGAGGATAGAAGCATTAAAAGAGCAGGAGATGAACAGAAACTAAGCAAAGAGGCTGCAGAGGGGATAGAGAGACGATTGGGGGCAGAAAGGAGGCGGGTGGGATGTGGAAACGGATGGGAGAAAATGAGGCGGACGATGAGGGATGAAAGGTCCAGCAGACGAGGTTCCTGTCTGTTTGGGTGGCCCTGAGCGGCCCTAAGCACCCAGGTGTCCCCCCTCCACCCCTCCTCCCCTGGTGGCCTTCACCATTTAATCTGGATTAATGAGAAATTTGACCTTTGCCTCTTTCTCTCCTCATCGTTTTTAACTTGGGCTTCACATCCTCATCTAAGATTGAAAGTCATTACTCTTTTTTCTTTTCTCCCATCAGTCCGCTTTAGTCCTTATCTGCAGTCTTGGCCGTGCGCTGCTGACTGACAGGGCAGCGCTGTTCGCTGATGGGACCACCTGTGTACCCCGTCCCACCGCTCTGTTTGGGTGGTCAGGCCTCCCAGTCCTCAGAAAACACACATATAGACGTTTACATCATCCCAGGCCATGAATAACCTTAAGGGAAGTCTGCAGACAAACCCACAACCGAGCTGTGTGCTACCTAATCTGTGGTGACTGAGTCGTTCTAATTGGCCAGTCAACAGGTGCTGAGCCGGACTCAGGGGAGCGGAGAGCGGAGACGCTGGGATACGATTACAGAACACGGGAGAGGCTAACCTCAAGGCTTCTGTATAATAACTACAGTGGGAGCCATTGTTGAAGGGTGGGAAGTAAACGTCTAAAGGTGATGTGCTGCTCTTTAAATTATTGGTATCTGTTAACGGATTTGTCTCGTTATCCATGCAGGAGACCTGTTCTCCATAAAAAGTATAGAGTTTAGTTTTGTTATAAGGAGTCATGGACAGGAGGTCTAACCGGCTTGTTTTCAGCTTCTATTTCATAAGCCGGAGTTCGTGATGGTATGAGGGAACGTTGGAGCACAGGGCATGTGTAGCCTGGTCTTTGATGTTGAACAGGACTGCATGGACAAGTTTTGAGGCAACATGGGCTGCAATCCTGATGTTTGTTTGAACAAGAAAAGTGTATGAGAAACAGGTGGAATCCAAATGGTGCACTAAAGACAAATAACCAGGCAGCAGCATGTAGATACCATCTTACATTTGAGATTACGTACGTTTATTTGTAACATGAAAATGTGCTCTAATTGAAAAAAAATATCTTATTTTTAATGACAAAACAAATGAATGAGATTAACTTTATTCATTCTGGAGTAGTTTTGGTCGCTGAGGGCCACTTTAGGAACTCAACAATGGGCCGGGGGCCGCCAAAGGGAAATAAAAGGAAAAACGGAAAAATCATGTTTTTAATCATTTTAATGATCAGGTTGCATTTCCACACCAAAACATAAAAACAAGCAAAGACCCTCTGCCCATCCCTAGACCTTCACTCCAACAGCCAAGTTTCCAACTCCTGGTCTTACATCTCATACAGTATGAAACAAGGAAATATTACTACAGGGAGTTTAGAAATGCATTTGATAAAAAAAATGTAAAAAAGAAAAGCTAATGATGACATTATAATAATAGGATTAAAAGACTAAAACTAAACTGTAATTTCATTTGAGGGCCACCATTGGCCCGTGGGCCACACTATGAAAACATACTGTATGTTGTAGAGAAATAGCTGCTGTTAAATACAGTGACACACTATAAGAATAAAGGAAATGCCTTGCTATTTTATTCCTGAAGCACTTTAAAACAACATAACAGCTGAGCAAAGTGCTGTACAATAGATGTAAGAGAGAAAAAAGGGTCTAAAATGCAGCTAATAGAAACGATAATAAACAGAACACACACATTGCTACACACTCCTGAGCTTCATCCTGCAGATGGAAGAAACTCAGACGGCCCTTCCTGTCGCTGGTATCAGTGTTTCTGGTGAAATCCAGTTTATTTCTTATCACAAATCTGCCCTCCACAGTTCTGTATTTCTCTTCTTCTTCGTCATCATCATCATCATCATCCTCTGCGATGCATTGCAGGTGTGTGAGCAGCAGTTGAAATCCCTGTATAAGAAGATTACAATTTAAGCTCTGGTAGAAATTTAAATGCAACTTTCCCAGTGATCCTGCCAACACATAGCAGGCGACTGATGTCTGCAAACCTGCAGCGGAGACGGCCTACCCACAGTTTGTGTGTCCGTTTCTGCACTCAGCACAAAGTTTGCAGGGAAAATGTTCTTGTGTAGCTTTTCCTGGCAAAGGAGAAGTTGTCTAATCCAGCCTCTGTGGCCTGGGTATTACTGCAGGTGTCTCCCTCACTCCAACCACATCCATCTCTGCTTCCTCCTCTCTTACCCTTACCCAGCTGAAAGCATCCGCATGCTTGCATCTCTGATGTAAATGTTTCTTTATGATTCAGAATTATTTTCTCTGCCTACTAAAACACAAATAACTGTTTGTGGCCTTTTGACTGAAAATTAACATCTGTCCAAACTCCTTGTTGCAAGTAATGTTGACAACGTTTCCACCTGTTAGAAACCATGTTAGCGTTGATGAAAGCAGCCGATCCGGCTTTATTAAGGTAGCCAGAAATCCGAAGTTATTTATAAACTTTCCCTCTTTCTGGAACCAGACGGAAACAGTTGAGTATGAGTGAAAGGTGAGCCGCCTTCCCTTTCCCGTCTCCCGTTCCCTCTCTCCGCGAAGCCCCCGTGTCGCCTTACCCCGGGGTTTAGCCCCTAATCACCCGGAGCTAGAGGGAGGGAACCGGAGATTTCCAGCTGGCTGCCTCGTTACCGCACACCCCTGGGACACACACATTCCTGCACACACACACGGCCTCATATATGCTTACCCAGGCATTTGCTGTTATCTCTTGGCATCTCTCCATCCACGTCTCCCACCCCCCCCACAACTCCATCCTGCCAAGGCCACAGCCTCGCCACGTAAACTGAATAACAGGAGGCGGCTTACCGTGAAGGAGGGCCAAACCTCTGGCATGTCCTCCACTCTAAACCAGTTTAAACCAGTATTAAATATTCCCATCAACTGTACCATCCATCTTTATCTTTCAGGAGGGATCCGTATGATTACCCCACTCACTCCAGGCCCGTGCCGAGGGAAGCGGCCCCCTACCCTGGCCACCTCCAGGACCCCCCCGGCCGTTTGCCGCTGCCTCAGTCGTCCTCTCAGTCCCAGCCGGCGCCTGGAAGTTCTCGCTACTACCAGGCGCAGAAGCACCACGCGGCCCTGAGACAAGACGTCCCCCCGTCTCCCACCACGGCTCACAGAGGGCGCCGCCAGCAGGAAGCCGTCGGAGGGAGAGGAGACGGCTACCGGCAGGCCAGCCCGGACAGGTTCCCCGCGGCCAGGGAGCGCTACGCTAGCCCTGACCGCTACCGCTACAGAGATGACAGTCAGCCCGAGCCCAGACGGAAGAACCCGCTGATAGGAGCGGTGTGAAGGCCTTAAAGGAGAATTTCGCTTTTTTTTTCTTTTTTTTTTACCCAAGGTCTGTTGTCATCTTTCCTTTCATACATGTGAGTGATGGAGAAAGGAACGTTCAAGATCGCTCCAGTAATTAGCCGGGCAGGCGGCTAGCAGCACAGCTAATGATAAGTATTGGGCAACTGCTCCCACAAGTTCGCCCTAAAAACATGTTTTTTTTCCACACTGAAGTGCTCTGATAGTCTCAACGAGTGTCCGACAACATATTAGAGAGGAGAAATTAACATGTTTTGGTTTGTGTGTCCAAACACCAGTTGAAGATTCCACTACGTGACACCTAAAACATAGTAATCACCAGCTAACACAGATACTTTAGTTAATTTCTCCTCTCTAGTACATTGTTGGACACTTGTCAGAGCACTTCAGTGTGGAATAAAAACACGTTTTTAGGGGGAACTTACACGGGGGCAGTTGCCCAATACTTATCATTAGCTGTGCTGCTAGCTGCCTGCCCGGCTAAATACTGGAGCTATCTAAAATAAATTCATTTCTCCATCACTCACATGTATGAAAGGAAAGATGAAAATAGACCCCGGGTTAAAAAAAAAGCAAAATTCTCCTTTTAAGGTGTAAGTTTGGCGTCTTCTCATGGTTTAAATGTTTATATTTCTAGATGTGCCAAGATGTAGCCAGAGATTTTTATCATGAAGAGATTATATTAAGAACAAAGTGGTGCCAAATGTATAAAAAAAAGTGTATGGAAGCGTTTTGCACGAGCCCATCAACATGAAGGAGCTGAAGTGAGATCACCTTGACCAGCGAGATCGCTGCAGCCAAGAGAAACAGGAAGTGGACAAACAGGAAGAGGAAGTAGCTGCAATTCTTGTGTCTTCTAGTCCTTGATGTTTTGTCGCTTGGACTTCCTCTCCATCCTGCTATCACGCTGGTATTTTTTTTTCCTTTTTCTTTGTTTTTTTTGCTTCTGATTATTTGGATAAGGCCGCATCATATTTACTGCGTATGTGTTAAATGTAGACTCGATGAATTTGTAATATTTTTTGTGTTTGTCTCGATGTTGATCTAAAGAAGCACATGAAATACGTGATTCCTTCTTTTGTGTTAAGTTCAGCTAATAATATGAAACTTTTTAGCCTTTAACATATCAGACCTGAGTAGTTTGACTTGGATATGTTGTCAAATAAATAAAGTTTTCTACAAATACTTTGCAGGAAATATTTAAAGACTTACATCCTGTCCTTTTCCAGCTCATTCAATTCATCTCTCCATTTCCAGTAAGTTTGTAGGGGTGCCCGTATTTGAAATACCCAAAGTGCAACAGCATGAGTCATCACTTTTAAAAATTTATTAGCACATAAAGTCTCCCGATGACTGATAGAAGTAGCCGGCTTTCTGATAATGAGTGAGTCATGTCCGACAATTAGAGGCAGGAAAATCTCCACTAGAAAATGATTAATACCCAATTTGCTCTGAGAAGTAAAGATGGCACTGATTGGTGAAATTAGTCTTGATATGGGGTTTAATTGTGTGTGGAGAGGGCTTTTTCTATCTGTTAATGTTTAATTAGCATCAGGGCCAGTATGGAGCAGGCATATGCTGATCTGTCTGGTCTCCGCCGCTGCCACCCGCCCGTCTGAGTGAGCCGGTTTGACTCCTCGGCTATTTCGTCGCAGGGTGCTCCCTTGTCTGATGAGATAATAAACAAATGCTTATTATTACACATATCCATTCATATGGTAGTTTTGTAAACATTTCTTTTCACAAACCAGAATAGCTGGACAAACAAGAAAAAGGAAAAAGCAGCTGTCTGCTGGTCATCCTGTGATTACGAAACCTGAGGAAATTACTGCAACCAATCAAGCGTACGCAAACAAGCGAAACTGAGTGCGTCTGTATCTGATTATATACACAAAGATGTCAAAATAATGCAATAAAGAGACCAATTTTAGCCTCAATTTACAGTTTTTAAATAGCAATGAAGAAGTTTGGGATGTTTTGGTTAATAGACGTGACATTCTGCATATGCACCGTGTGTAGTTAACATTAGGAGAAGCATGCCGTGATAATGCTGTCCTGATGGTATGGTAATGCAAGCATGGAGGACTGGAAAAAGCCTAGATATAGAACAGCAGATAATCTGAGCTCTCGTATTATGTTATCTCTTACTGGTAAATAGATATCCCAGTCAAGAAAAGCATCTTAATGTAAATTAGCTTAAATTATCTTTCACATGTAAGTGTATTTACCCGGTGAGGGAGCGTAGTGTAATAATAGCACATGATATAACGATGTTTATTAATGTTTTTTTAAGTCTTGAAAAGAGAAAATGTGTAGTTGAACCTTTGGAAAGCTGCAGGATGAGGTTTAATTCCAGAGTGCCAGTGGAACCCAGCATGTCGAAATCATTTCATAGATAGCAACGCATTTATTCTCACATGTCAGTGTTAGCCTGAAATATGGACTGGGAATCTTTAATCTGGAAAAGTGCCTCTAACTTCAAGGCACAAACATGTCAGACAGCAGTTTTATCTGAGAATGAGTTGTGAAAACTCTCAATTTCCCCAAAATGTTCTTATTATTGAACGCTCCAACAGACTTGCATGTTTTTGTCTCTGGGTTGAATGACAATATATTACTTTATTATTATATTATTAATAATAATTCTTTCAGCAAGTCTCATTTGCATCTTTTAAGCTCATAATCGCCTAAATCCTGGTCTGGTTTGGTGAACTTTTACCTGAAAAGCTGAAGATTCAGTCAGTTACAGCAGAAAAAAGTAACATTTGGCTCTAGGGGGGGAATAAATAATCACCTGGAAGAAAAAAGAATTACAATGGTCTTTAAATCATCAGATTCTCTTCTAAACATTAGAAAAAAGTTGCACATTGTGTTTTTGCAACAAGAATGAACCCTTTGAGTCCATGCCTATCAATAAGGTTTAGTTACACACAGTGGAAGACATAGTGAAGGAAATGCTGTAGAGATTTGTTAAGATGTGTAATATAGTAGTTATCAGTATAAGGGAGAATAAATGAAGATGGCACAGAGCACAAATGACAAATCTGCAGGATTCCCTTAAAATGATGATGGATGAACATGAGTATATCTTGTACAATGAGCCCTCCTCTCAGAACACACTGGCCCCCACCCTGGATATTTTTACTCCTTAGCTCTTACCACAGCATGAAACATTTTGTGATTCATTTGTCTTTTTAATTAATAATGCATCTTTATATTTTCCTTTTTTAAAACTCATTGTAGTTTTTTAAAATACTTTTCATGTATTCTACCTTAATACTTCCTTCACTCTTAAACTGTTTTCTTTTAGCGTATGCTAATCTTTTCATCTTTTCAAGTGCAGAAATTATGGCCGTGTGTGTGGAACAATTATGTTTTACATATACAGCACATTGGCAAACATGTTTTTATCATGTCCTGCATTAATAAAGTGGATTGGATTGGATAATGCAGCGTTGGCTCTTAACCTCTATTAAATCACAGTACAAAAGTAGAACATTATCTCTGCAGAGCCTGACTCTGATAAAGTGAAGCAGAACAAATTTAGAGAGGTTTTAGTGCAGACGGTTCAGGTTTGGCACAGATTGGCACCATCTGCTTTCACAGTCCTTCAAATTGGGGAATTTCCATTTTTAAGCGATAAAAGACATAATATCTACTATGATTTGGGCTTATAAGACAAATAAAATTAATTTTTGAGCCAACATTTAAAAAAAACCTCAATCTTTATATGCATCAGAGCAGCAAGCATCCAGCCAGTGGACCAGTAAGACCAGTGTCTCCTCTCCTTTACAGTGAGGACAACAGAGCATTAAGCTGCCCTCTTTAGCTCCTCACTGTACTTAAAAGAATAAGTGTGCAGTAAACAGCCTCCTTCAAGTGCTTGTGGTCACTTTGCTGCCAAAGATAATAAACAACAGCAACTTAATATCCAAGAATTAATTGCACTTTACGTCCATTAAAGAAAAGCTTTGAACTTGCTGTCAGGAGTGCTTGGCTGGAACACCCATCTCCCTGCAGCGACTCCTCCATCCATCCTTTTCGCAATTAGTTACAGTCTGTGTGCATCCAGTGTCTCCCCTTTGTTCATGGTCATCCAGAAGAAATTTGCTAGTTCAATCACATGACAAACTCGCTCCAGTCACGGCCGCTGATTCGCTGACAGACATACTTTCATGCCTCATATCAGCTTAAACACTCTCCATGTGAAGAAGTTTTCCTCTCTTTCCGCGCTGACCTTTTATTTCAAGCCTTTCCTTAATAGCTATTTATCTGCTCTCCGCACTCATCCTCCTTTTGTCGGACTACCCTCTGCTTG
>JAVQJG010284834.1:0-14533 GCA_036024015.1 Craterocephalus amniculus | reverse complement strand
CAACACTGACCCTGCGGTTTCCGGTGGTATTACTCCGTCGTCTGCGTCGAGTGACGGATGCACAAGGAGCTGAAAACGCACCAAAAACGCACGAAATTGACGCAGAAGACGGACGAAACCTTCCGTGCGTGTGCGTATCCGTCATTTGCGTCGAGCATAAATGGGCCTTTACACTTAATTAACATTATTGTTGGTTATGATATAAGGTGTCTTTTTGTTAGAGGGCAAAGCAAATGGCATACTTCTATCTGTACAGTTAATACTATTAACGTGTGATAATAAAAGAGCATTTTTTTCATGCTTTTCTGATCTGCAAAAACATCTGTAAGATACTGGCTCTCATGCTGGATGGCTCGTTCCAGAGTCTTCTTTCCCAGACCAAAGTTTTTCATGGTCTGAAGAGCAAATCTCCTCTGCTGCTTCCATTGGTAACCACTGGAAGGCACAATACCTTTTTGAAACAGAGAGCAATATTGGATATGGATGTAGTGAGGGCCTGCTGCAAACATTTTTTGTAAGGTGTCAGATGGTCTTTTTAAAACCCTCTTGATAGAAACTGAAAAGTGCAACACCTCGATTTTCCTGTAAGGCTTCAAAAAAAGGTATGCTGGGACGATCTGCGATGTCTTCTCCTAGTTGGATCAAGGCCTCTTTCACAAGTTTGTAGCCGTTAACGATCACAAGTCTTCCACCAAAGAGACGAAGGCTGAACACGTTTCCGTATTTCTCTGCCAACTGAACACATAGACAGCAGTTTGATGTTATTGCTACTTTAACAATAAGGTGAGGAATAACCTTAGCTCCGGACTTAACCTAAAAACTAGCTGGATGTGGGGAGACTCTATCATGTTTAAATAATGAACCGGTCAGTTTTTTTTATACAAGTGAAAGAATTAATACCTGCAAACCCACAAAATGGGGGGTAGAAATATTTTCAGCCATTAATAAAAAGATCAGAATTTGATGCGATGAACACAGTTTAACATTGTGGGAGCTACTCTCAGTTTTTCAGTTAAATCTGTCCATTCTCATTGTAGTTTGACTTATTATGCACCTTATATCTGCAAAAGGACTCCAAACGGGCTTATTAAGCCACTCTGCTTTAAAAACTCTGGACCTCACAGGATAAGTGATCTTGTTGGTACTTTAAATCTTTCCAATAAATGCGTCTGCATGATTTTTACACAGGTGCAAGTCTAAGAGGACTGGGTGAAATAAATATTTGTTAAATGTGGCATTTAAAAAGGTAAGACAGTCATTTGATAATATTGTAGATTAAAGATGAAATATGTTTGTCTATAGTTTGCATATAGATATATACCTCAATATCAGGTGCATATAACTGTAAATATTACAGACTGTTAATAGGAGTTGACTGCTTGTTTGTAGAAAAGGGGTGGGACTAGGTTCTTCCACTCCTTTTGAGCATGTTGTATATTTAAAGCTATTCAACATGTTCAACGTATTCAAATAAATAAGATAAATAAAGTAGAAAATAAAAACACTGAAACTATACAGAAAAGACTTTTGTGACAAAAAGGTACAAATTAGAATATTTTAATTGAACATATTCACTGTATGTGAGCATTTTTTCTACCGTGTCCTTTCTAATACTGCTTGGAGATCTAACCTTTATGCAGAATATTTTTCAGGTGTGGCTGAAATGAGTCAAAAGGTAAAGCTCTGTGTAAACTGATTCACATCTCAGACTAACGACTTCTAAGCTGGAATGGCCCTTTACTCTAGTAGAGAGAACATAAGCTAAAGTCCTGCTCGTCCACCCACTTGTAATTTAGTAAATGATCTATTTCCCTCATGAGCTCATGACTAAACTACCTCTGAAGCTGCCGCTCTGAAACACTGACTCTTTTCTAAGCATGAAAAGTTATACAATGTATTCATTTATTTTCTCATGAATGAACAGAGAAAGTGTTGAATGTATCCTCGGCAGGGGAAACATGATAAATACTGGAGAGAAGTAAAACTTAATCAGATCTTAAAGATCCTCATAAAGCACAAGACCCTATAATTATACTAATACAACAATGGTAACAAAGACAACAGGTTCATAGGTTTTTATGATAACATGCAAACTTTTACCTCTGTAAACTGCATATGAAGTCTTGAAGGATCAATGTGATAAAGGTTCCCGATGAAAGGAAGAGGCAGGGGTCCTGGAGGAAAGTTTGTTGGCACTCTGTGCTTCAGAGTATCAGCCAATAGCAGAAAGACAAAGAAGAATATCAAAATACTTGTGGTGTCTATCCAGTCTAAGCCCAGAACCTTATATATTGCCTCCATTTCTTCTTCTCTTTTCTTCTTCTAAATGACAGGTCTAACTTCAGAATCAAACATTCAGCCGAGTTGATAGACTACAGTAGATATGCATGTCATGATAAGATTCTTAGTCAAAGTTCACACGTCAACTATTGTTTGCCTGTATCAAAATAACGGAGCAAGACTTTTATACATTGGGTGGCTTAAAGGTGAAAAAGACTTAATCGGTGGGAGGGGGGCTGTGAGAAAAACAGTATTTTTGCATTAGTAATCTGTGTGTGATGCTTGATTTGGTAGCTGGTAGATCAATGGCAGAGCCAACCATCCCTCTTGCTCCACCCCTTCCCACTGAGGGTTTAAAACTGATCACATATATTCTCAGGATCATGTACTTTAATGTCATGTCACTGGAAAACTTGAAAAACATACAGAACATCTATTCTTACTGTCCAATTAAATTTATTTTTAGTGTCCTTTGAAATGGATCAGCCAGTCAACATAAAATGGATCATCACACACAGCCTTCGGGCAACAGACGGCCTCTGAGACCAAGGCTGGTTTGGTGAAATATCATTATACAAAACACATTTCTGTATTTTATGTTAAGAAAATTTACTTTGAGACAAATTTATTGTTTCATTTGCTTTTTATTATTATTATAAATTTATTCTGGTCACAGATAGACAGTCTGTCCCATAAGGAGTCTGTCTTCTTGATTTGTATGATTTTTATGAGGGTATTTTCATGTATGTGGAAAGTTTTTTGTATGATTTATCCTTGTTATCTCCTGCCTTGGCATCTTTAAACATCAGTGAAGTTTTATGACTTTTTTCAAAGCTGTTGATTTTGACACTCCACTTCATTCTGCTCTCAGAGGACAGTCTGTTTTACTCATGTTGAAACCTTCGATGACATTTTTTCTGTTAGCCTGCAAATCTATTTTCAAACTTTTGAGTTGTTCAAAAAGACAGAACTGAAACAATTTGTTCAAATTTTATTTAGAAAGACATAAAACCCATCAGTCTCTCATCAAACTGCGGTTACACAAACATCACAATTATAGCTAAGTATCTGACTGTAGCATTTAGTTTATTAACAGGTCTCATATTCAATCACATAATCTGTACATTTAAATTAAATTAACAAGATTGTTGACATCACTATTTCTTAGGCAGATAGCTAAATAAATGTGATGGACCCCTAAGATTTGTGGTTTAACGTGGTTTTGCACAGACAAGGTAAGGTTTGGGACCTCGGGTGCCTCCCAAAACGAACTCCAAACTGGGTTTCTGTCCTGCTGGTGCCGAGAATGAAAATCTCTGAAGGAGGGAGGCGAAAAAGAGGAATAACTCCATCCTGGCCAGCTGCTCCCCGAGACATGCGCGCTTACCTGACAATACACAACACATGAGTTTTCTTCATTAAATTCATAAATTATTCAAGGAATAATCTTTAAAAAAAATACAATGTTTACTGACAAAAATAGAATTAAAACAATAAATAGGATTAACTTCCCCTACTGTTACTGTCAAATGCATTTGCTCAAAGCCATTTAATACCAGCAACTAACTACTAATAAAATCCCAACAGTAAAATCAAAATAAAATTAATTAGCCTATACTATGCAATCCAAATATTGTTGTTCAATTTCATGAGAAGTCTGACTCTGAAATTTCCAGCTCTGTCTCCGGGAAAATATAGTTTTTTAATGTTACAAACCAGATATTTGAATGTTCCATATGTTTAGTGTTTCCACACCAGGACTACAGCGTTGAAATGAGGTTTTTGAAACACATGCACCTATTGAAACTAGAAGGTCAACCTGCTACCCTCTGAGCTCAGAGATGCAACTTCAGGGTCGAGTGGAAAAGTGCCTCCTACGGGACATGCATGTGACTACTAAAACGTGCAAGGATTAGCATTAACATGGAACATACAGGTTGTGTTTGGGATGATAATAACAATAATAATAAGAAAAATATATTTCTTTGGTTTTCCAGTTGTTTTGGTTTCAGAGTCTGTGACATGTAAATGTATTATGTTCCTGCAAAGCCATGTTAGTCCTCCATTAATATTATGCAGTCATGGTTATTTAAAAAAGTCCCCCCCCCCCCTTCCCAAACAGTCTCTGATTACTCCATGAGCTTTTGCACTCTAAAAAGGAGGCTCATATCATTTCCAGCAGATATATCCACAAAATTCACTGTTTCCAAGAATTTTACGAGCAAACTCGCACTGCGCCTCTCACGCACAAAACCGGTCTGTTTAAACACCAAAACAGGGTTTGAGGCCAAAGCAGTCCTCAGTGTAATGCATCAACCCATTTTTCTAAAATTTTCTCATTTTCATTGTTTCACATAAACCATATTTTCCCCAAATACCAACCTCCTGCAGATACTAAAATATGATGTCCATATCTGTGGAAGCCAGGTCGTGGGAGACTATAAGCAGCCTTCTTTTTAAATTAGCATTTCATATTTAAAATATAAAAACAAAATCAAAGATTCAATTATTAAGGATCAATAACAGCTAAAGATGTAGACACAGCTCACTTTATTAATGATAAGAAAAATGTGTTCTTTAATCACTGTCAGCGTAGATAATATTGGCTTAAAGCTCTGATGCTCAGTTCAGTCTGACATGGGCCGCACTCCAGCAGGTTGTCCATGCATCCCTGCTCAAACACACCTGACTCAAATTGACTAATCACCATGCAGAACTGGATCGACTGTTGGAACCATTTAATTTGATGTAGGTGTGTTGAAGCTGGAACACATTGAAAACCTGCTGAACTGCAGCCCTCGTACTGTAGGACCAAACTGAGTATCACTGGTTTAAAGTACACATAAACAAAGAAAACATGCCCTAGCATCTTTACCTTTTTATGTCATCTTTTTCAGCTCGTAGGATTGTAGTATCTGACTAACCTGCAGAGAAAGGAATGAAGGCTTCTCTCTTCCTAAATTTACCCTCCTTGTCCAGAAAATGTTGAGGGTTGAAAGTGTGTGGAGTCTCCCACATCTGTTCATCATGCAGGACCGAGTGAAGTGTTGGTATAATCATAGTGCCCTGAAGAAAAACAATTAAAAGAGTAAATTAAATGTTCAAGACCTTCTCAACAGATAGCAGTCCACTGGTGCTTTTATTTCTTCGGCAAAGGCATAATGAAGTCCTGATAGTGTTTTCTATTGGTGCTCTGCAGCCAGTGTAATGAGGGTTTATTGACAGATTTATAGATGTATCATACTGAATAGCCAGTCAAAATAAATATATATTTATATCAACTGAGATAGAAAGAATGAATATAGGAAGTATGAGCAGGAGATTAATTAACTTATCAATATCAACTATCTTTCTTAACTGCAGTGAAATTCCTGTAAATCTTTTACCTTTGGAATATTGTAGTTATCCAGGGTGGTGTCCTTGATGGCCATGTGGAGGACATTTAGAGGGAGGATGTCGCCCATTCTCTGTATCTCATGAATGACAGCATCAGTGTAGGGCATGTTTTCTCTGTCAGACACGGACACTAGTCTGGAGGAACCAACCACAGCATCTATCTCAGCCTGGACTTTCTCTGCACACAGTGATAACAGGACAAAAATGTGAGTCTGTGAGATACATAAGTGGTATAAGGACATGTGAGAGACCGCTGACTATGTAAAGTCATGGGAGGATGCTAAGAAAAAACTCAGGTACGCAGATATTACTCGTACACACACCTTGTATGTCAGGGTAGTGGATCATGAACAGCAGCCCCCAGTGTAAAGTGGTAGTGGTTGTTTCAGTTCCAGCAAAGAACAGATCCAGGGTGCAAAAACACAAACTACCGAGGTTAAAATTAGCTTCTTTGTCCTCCGTCTATCAGCAAACAAGGGATAGATGTAAAAAATTGAGGTGGTTAAATTAGAAAAATAAAACAAAACATATAGACCCCTACCTTCTCCATCTCAATGAGGAAGGAATCGATGTAGTCTCTTGGAGATGAGGGGTCAAGGTCCTCTTTGTGTTGTTTGATTTTGATTTCAACAAAGTCAAGAACCTTCCGTATCACATGAAATATTTCCTGATGAGGTCCAGGTATCCTCTTCATCAGCCAGGGAATTGTGTTGTAAACCTACAGAGCATGGAGACAGACATCACATCATCTCAGTATGAACACTGATGTTAACTTGGTTTGGTTAACTTGGTTTCTATTGCACACCTGCTGGGGTGGGCAGGTGAGTGGCTGATTAATATATATGGCTTGGTTGAAGTATTTCTGTAATACATTTGATATTTCTAATCAACAGTTGAGTGTTTGCTGTCTTTAAGATGGCTCACCTGTGTTGTAAGCCCTGCCTGTAAGCGCACAATGTCATTAAAGGCCTGAAGAATAGACAGGTACTGCTTGTCATTGTATTCAAATCGATGCCCAAACACCAAGCAGCAGATGATGTTGGAGACAGCGTTGTTAATCAGTGTCTGACCATTAATGGGCTTGCCTGTAGAATAAAAGAGACAATGCATATTTTAAAATATAGTTTGTGATGAGCCACAGAAATGAAATATATAAATAGGGCTGGACGATTATGGAAAAAAAAGATTGATATTTAAATGATTGATATCATATCATATGATGATATGATCATAATGAATCATTATGATTAATGTCCAAGATTACTCAATGATTTAAAAAAAAAAAGTGTATGGAAAAACCAAATCTCAACCTCAAATATAAGGTTTTAAAAAATAACTGGAAATAAATAAAGGAAACAAGTAAAGGAGTAAAATAATAATATATTAAAATAATAATAGTAATAATAAAAACATGAATACCCAGTCTACATGCATTCCTGTTACATACATGTGACATTAATCTTTTTTTTTTCGATTAGTGTTTTTATGATTGTGAGAAGGCATGATTGTACAGTAATCATGATTAAAATTCAATTAATTGTCCAGCCCTATTTATGAAGTATTTTCAGTGAACTTGTTCGTGCCTTGCTGATCTGCAAACGTCTCTGTGAGGTAATGACACTCCTGCTGGATGCATCCCTCCAAGGATTTCTTGCCCAGACCAAAGTTTCTAAGTGTATGAAGAGCAAATCTCCTCTGCTGTTTCCATGGATAACCATTTGACATCACCAGACCTTACAGAAATAGATTTAAAAAATAACATTCAGACTATTTATTTTGGATGCAGGTCAAACAAAATGCAGCAAGGAATACCTTTATTCCCAAGCAATTCCTCGAACATGGGTACAACAGGTCGGTCTGTGAAGTCATCTCCTCGCTGGACCAAAGCCTCTTTCACATGTTTGTAGCCATTAAGGATCACAGCCCTTCCACCGAAGACATGAAGGCTGAAAACATTCCCATATTCCTGTGCTAGCTGAACACAGATGATATATATGTTTAATTGTTATTTTGCATTCATTACTATGTGTTAAACCAGTGCAGAGGGCTACTAAGACAGGTAAAGTGCAGTCCTCCTCTCCAACAACCCAAATACAAACAGCATGTAGAAAGAAGCACTGAGAAAACAGATAAAAATGGATAAATATGATGAGAAGCAATACAGTGGTTGTTCCAGACCATTTTTAGAAAATTCCATATTCCTCTGTCCATTAAAAGACCCCTTATAAGCCAGTGCAAGGCTAAAAGGCCAACAGAGATACATACAACATATTTGTTTATTATGGGGCTTTTAGCCTATAAAAACACATAAAAACAAATCAGGAACTGAAATAATTTAAGTAGGCCTACTATACTTTTTCCTTTTTTCATAATCATTACTATCATTAGGACCTGGTCTTGGTCAAAGTGGAATCTCCTTGTACGCAAGTCAAATCCATACTACAGGTCACTGTTGTTTACTAGATCTTTTTTGAACATGTTCCAGCACTTTGTTTATTTTTACCATCCGGATTTCACTAAAAAGAAATGCAAGAAATCATATAAAAGGTAAAGTTACATGGTAATGATAACATTCTGACTTTTATAGGGAATCATACTGTACTTCTTTAAGCTGCAGGTGAAGTCTGCGAGGTTGAAGACGGTGCAGATCTCCGATAAAAGGAAGAGGACGCGGGCCAGGGGGAAAGTTTTTCGGTTTTCTGTTCTTCAAAATATCGCTCAGCAGCAGAAAGACGAAGATAAATATCAAAATACTCCTGCTGTCTAACCACTCCAAGCCAATAACACTGAATAATGCCTCCATTTTCTTCGCTTTTACCTGCGACACGACAACTGAACAGAAACTGTGGTCAAGTCTCGCGTGCAGGTGGGCTTTCTAATAATAAATAACGGCGCGTGACTGACGTCAAACAAGGGTGTGCGCGTGTCCACCTTACTTTAAAGATTGACGTTTGCGCATGAAATCTGATCTGGGGCATAAGTGATTGTTAAATTGTAAAAAACATTCGATTGCATCTAAAAACATGAAAATAAACCAATATTTCTCATGGATTCCAAACGATCTACGTAGCATGTGAAAGTGCAATGATTTTCAAAAATGTCTGTGTCAGTGTGTGTTTATTCCTGGTTTATATGTAACTTTTTGCTTTTCCTTGCCAAACTTGTCCAGCTTGTTAAAACTACTGTATACCTGCACAATGAGTCAGTGGTGAACCTTACCACTACTGCCTTTTGTATTGTGGACATGGCTTTGTTTGTCCTACAGCATTTAGTCAGTGATTAAAGGGTTAAAGTCTCTTGTTGCACCTTATGTGCGATATCATATTGCTGAGCTGCAGTGTTATGTGCGTTCACTATAGAGACTGGAGCAGGGATCAAGTAGGTGTGGTTTGCATCATGTTATGCAAGCGCACTTTCCCTTTGTACAGGCTGGTAGAACATCGTTTTCGGGCTTTTCCTTTTCTTTTTTCCCCCTAATTGTTCGTCCTGGACGTAAAAGGCATAAACCAGGCGAGAACACACAGCAGAAAAGCTGCTGTGTCAAACAGAAGAAAACTCTTGATTAGCTCGGACATTCTTACTGCTGCAGCTTTCACCATGTGGCTTTTAAATTTTTTGCTGAGTTTTGACCTAAAGGGGCTTTTCTTGTTTATTCTTCTGTTTCTCCTGATGGCAGACTACCTTAAACACAGGAAACCTTCAAACTTTCCTCCAGGACCACCAGCTCTCCCTTTGATTGGGAATATCCTGAGTGTGGATAGTAAACACCCACACAAATATTTCACCAAGGTACTGTTTTATATTCATAACAAGGATTTTTTTGTCTAGTTTTGCAAGATGTGGGGTTATTTTTGTAGTTTTGATTGTTTTTTATTCACACATAGTTTATAAAAGTATGATTTCAGCAGAGAAATATGGGCTTTATTAAACAAGTTCCAGGGTAATTACATGTAATTAATTGGAGTTAAAACCCAGTCTTCCTAAATAAATAAACAAATAAATAGAAATAAAAGAATAAAATAACAATGATTAATTATTTTAGAAACTGATTTTGTACACAATTTATTTAAAGTTGTGTTTATTCTTGTTACACATGTGTTGCAGATGCAGACATCTAGTTGTAAATATGATTGGAGAATTGGACTTGAAAGCATCTGGCAACACATGTGAAATGGTATCCCACTTCTATTCCATTGCAGTTGTGTGGTTTATGTTGACTGACTTAATCCAATTACAGTATCGACCCCATTTTGCTTCATACATGTTTGTTCATTGTTGTCTACAGCTGGCTGAAAACTATGGGAATGTCTTCAGTATTCGCCTCGGCGGAGACACCGAGGTGTTTGTGATGGGGTATAAGATGGTGAAGGAGGCCATAGTGACACAAGCTGAGAATTTCGTAGATCGACCATACAGTGCACTTTTTGACAAGGTTTACCATGGAAAAACAAGTATGTAATGCATCTCTTTGAAGCAACATAGTGTAGAAACCAGTTTCTATACTTTGTTAGAAGTCCTCACATCTGTTTTTATCTAGATGGTCTGTTCATGAGTAATGGTGAAACCTGGAAGAAACAGCGACGCTTTGCCTTGTCTACCTTACGCAACTTTGGCCTTGGCAAAAACACCATGGAGCAGTGCATCTGCGAGGAGATACGATACCTTCAGGAGGAGATAGAGAAGGAGAAAGGTCATTAACACTGAATATAACACATAACCATACCATATTCCTGCACAAGCAACAGACTCTTCTTAAGCACAGCCTTCTTTTTCTTTAGGTGGACCTTTCAGCCCTGCAGGCCTCTTCAACAACGCTGTATCAAACATTATTTGCCAGCTGGTGATGGGAAAAAGATTTGACTACAGTGATCATCAGTTTCAGATCATGCTGAAGTATCTGTCTGAGGCAATTCAACTGGAGGGGAGCATCTGGGCCATGGTTAATCAAAAAAGAATATCAGAAGATTATTTTAAAAAATGGAAAGGCGAGGTTATTATGCTTTTTTACATCACCTGCTTTCTTCTCTGAACAGATCTATGAGTCATTTCCTGGAGTAATGCAATACTTGCCAGGTCCTCATAACAAAATCTTCAGCAACTACAGGACCATAGAAAAGTTCCTCAGTCAGGAAATAGACATGCACAAGAAAGATCTGGACCACAGCAATCCCCGGGACTACACTGATGCTTTTTTAATTGAAATGGCAAAGGTATCTAGACAAATGCACGCAAGAAAAGCCAATTTCTATCTACTACCAACCACTAATGTGTCTTCTTTGCATTGTGGAGTAGCACAAAGAGTCAGACCTGGGCTTCACTGAGGCCAATCTGGCTCTCTGCTCTCTGGATCTCTTCGTAGCTGGAACCGAAACCACATCCACCACTCTGATGTGGGCTTTGGTTTACCTCATCAAACACCCTGATGTCCAAGGTGGGTGACATGCTACATATTGTAAGGACCTAATAATAAAAGCAATCATTTAAATGCTCACAAATATACAGAAAATAGTCACCTGTGAAATGGGCTGAACTGAAAAAACACCAGTCATTTAAACATGCCTGTACTAAAGATTGGAAATGTCTATCAAACTCAGCTGCTTCCTCCTTCCGTGGTACGTCTGTAGAAATAGGTTCAGAGTTTTGAAGGAGTTGTTATCCTTTATGGTCTGTCTCTACCATTTGGTAGAGCAAACTTTTAAGTGATTATCATGAATGTAAAGAAATGATTAAATAAACCTGCCTGAACCATCTCTCAAAACAAAGGTGGTATTGTGATGTTGTCTGTAGTTCAACTCAGGTTTTCTAGCACTAGACATGTGTGTATTCATGAAATCTGGGTGGAGCTGGCATCAGATGACCAATCACAAAGATGCACTTAGCAATCTAAAAGGTAGCCAAGCAGAATGGAAAACTCACAAAGAGAATAATAGACCACCAACAATGTGAATCTTTACGTTGAATTATATAACAACCGAGAAAATAAAACACGACAAGATCAACATAATGCAACTGATGATTTAGTATGTGGTGCTAGAGTATTAAAGTTTTTGTCATGATCTCTTAGATGCTACACTGACTTTTTAAATAGCTTTTCACATTGAATCAAAGAATAGACAAAAGTGATTCTAACCAGTCAGGTTCATATACTTAACAATTGTGAGTTTTATTAAATTCAACTTCTCTTCTTCAGGCTGTAAAACACAAGGCAAAAAAAAGGAGTTGGTTTCCTGTTTAATCTTTAAAACAATTTTATGATGGTTGAGGATACGAACATGTACATACAGACTGCTCTCAGTAGTTGCAACTTGAAGTGTTTTAATCTTCTCTTATAGAAAAAGTCCATGCAGAGATCGACAGAGTGATCGGACCGACCCGCCAGCCCTCCATGGCCGACAGAACAAACATGCCTTACACTGATGCTGTCATTCATGAGGTCCAGAGGATCGGAAACATCGTTCCTCTCAACGGATTCAGGGTGGCTGCCAAAGATACAACCCTGGGAGGGTATTTCATACCCAAGGTGGTCCGACTAAACAGCCATTATGAGAATAAATCCAGTGAATTTGTCTTTTTATAACATATCCAGATACTATCTTGGGTGTTTTGTGTTTTTAGGGTACTTCCTTGATGCCCGTGCTGACCTCTGTGCTGTTTGACAAGAATGAATGGGAGACTCCAGACACCTTCAACCCCGGACACTTCCTGGATGCTGAGGGAAAGTTTGTCAAGAGAGAAGCGTTCCTTCCCTTCTCTGCAGGTAAATCCCTAACTTTACACTTTAAAGTTCCCATAAAACAGCTTAGAGAGCAAATTTCCTGTTAATATTTATTTACACATGAAAACTAGCGACAGTACACCCCTTATCCATTCTGCTATGCCCGACTTGCCTGTCTGGTCCAAACAGGATCTGTCTAACATTTCTCATATGCTCATCATAAAGAATTAAGAAAACATGCAAAAACTAAATTTTCTGCACATATAGGAGACATATTAGTCCTGAAGTTATGAATGATAAAAACAGAAATGTTTGAAAAACAGAAGTTTAAAAACACCATGCCAGCGTTAGCCTCTACATCGTGTGTCTTTGTTCTTCAGGGAAACGCGTTTGTCTTGGAGAAGGCCTCGCCAAGATGGAGCTGTTCCTGTTTTTGGTGGGATTACTGCAGAAGTTCTCCTTCTCTGTTCCTGAAGGAGTAGAGCTGAGTACAGAAGGAATAACTGGAACGACACGGGTACCTCATCCCTACAAGGTTAATGCTAGGGCTCGCTAAGTTATACAGCTGGGCTGGGCACAGTGTTTTAACGGACAGTTATATTTACTGCTGGATGATTGTTGTCAAATAGGAAAATCTGTTTATTCTTTTTAGTTGTACATGTATGTAGCTCTGGGCAATTATCCTTCTCAACATAACAATACTGATTAATGAATAGCATTGTTAAAGACAAAATACAGTATATAAAAAGATTTTGTGATCACACATTTTGTGAAATTACTTATTAGGTTCTATAATTTATGTTGTGTCAAGAATTGTGTATTAACTGTAATCTGTAACAACATTTTAACAATATATAAATGATTTGTCATTAACCTGGTTGGAGTCATTTTTAAAAATGTAATAAAACACTGGACATCAACAATGCACGGATGAAGCTAGATGTAGAAGCTGATTCAAAACCCCAGGTGCCACCTCAGGTGATTGACAGGACAGAAACATCTTTCCAGACCTGCATGGATCACTTGTGCATTACACCACCACCACTATGGAGAGATTTTGTCCCCCTTTAAGCAAAACTATTGTTGTACATGGCTACTAACTGTATGTAGCTACATAGTTTTGCTAATCTAGTTACATGTAGCACTAGATCCAATAATGTGGAAAACCATGCAAATATTTTTCACTGAGTGTGTGAAGCGACAACATATCAACTACGTGAATCAAAATGTTCACATTGGTGCTAAAAATAAAGTATAAAGATGTTTGAAGAGTAACTGTACGTACTTCGCGCTACATTACTAAGAGTTACATGATCTGGTTTAATTTGAAGAGGAAACTAACAAAGCTAAACAAAGCTAGCAAAACTAAATTATAACATGAAAAGGTCAGGGAAAAAAACTGAATAGTCTTATTTTGTGTAAGATATAAGAGTGAAAATTAACTGAGATATTTCTGACTTTTAGGCAATGAGGATTGATACAGTGAAGGGCAAAGTGTCAGCAGCTCTGACATCTCCCTGACATCTGTCAGACACAAGGATCTGGTTTACCACCACCAGAACAGAAAAAAAGAATGATCCCCTACAACCATATCAAGTATAACACACTGCTTGTAAAAAAACAACGTACCTTTCTATTAACCCTTTTAAAATTGTCACAAATATTTCCACTTTGTGGTCCAGATTATCATGGAATGATGTTTTATTTTTCTGCTTCTAGCACAATGGCAGTCATTTAGTAAGTGTCACATATGCATAAGACTATTTCAAAATGTTAGCTCGTACTACAAAACCATACTGTTGTGGTGTGGGCTTACAATATGTTTTGTCTTATTGCTGAACTCATCAAGGCCTTCCCTGAAAAACTAAATAAAAATGTCATTTTCTGCATATACTTACCCAAACCACACATAGAAACTATCATCAGCATGTAATGCATAAAATTACTTCAAGTTCTCATCACATTTAAAGGAGAAGTCCACTTTTTTGCAAGTGGGGCCTTAATTGTGATGTAAACTGAAGTGTACTGGACACCTATGGTACTTTTTGGAGATTTGGTTCCTTCCCTGAGATATTTGCTTCAAACGGCAAACACCAAAACGCCATACATGGAACAGTATTGGGCGTGCGTTTGCGATACTAA
>JAVQJG010284820.1:0-16317 GCA_036024015.1 Craterocephalus amniculus | reverse complement strand
AACAGCCAGGAAGAAGATGACGATGGAACAGCCAGGAGGAAGATGAGGATGGAACAGTCAGGAGGAAGATGGGGATGGAACAGCCAGGAGGAAGATGACGATGGAACAGCCAGGAGGAAGATGAGAACAGAGCATCACTGAGAGAATCTGAGAAGTGTCTTTGACCAATGAGAGGCCTCCTCTTTGGCATTTCATGTCCGATCCTTCAGTGACTCACGGTGCAGCAGGGCAGTTCCTTCATTCATTCATTCATTCATTCATTCATTCATTCATTCAGGTTCATTTGAGTGAAAGCAAACTGACCAGAAAACGCTGCAACCACAAATCACACTTAGCCTAGCGGAGTCTCGGTTGTAAAAAAAACCACCTGAAAGTCTGAGTATAAAAACATAATTGTGCTTTATTTTATCTTGAAGGAGACAGACTTACCCACGTCTCACTTCATTCTTCTTGTGCAGTAAAGTTAAAAAGATCTACAGTGAGCCCAGATTTCCACCCCAGTAACTCAGTTATTTATCCCACTGCTGTAACACAGTAACATTACACAACAGCACTTCCACAATTCAATGCAAAAAAGCAACATAAAGTATTCATCTTTTGGAGTTTTACAGTAGTTTAACACAAGCGTGCAGAAAATCGCACACTAATGACTTCATACTAGCGGTCTTTAGGATGGAGTCCTCAGGATAAAAAAACTCATCAAATGAGGAAATGCTCACTAAAGTATCACCATTGGTCATAAAATCCATGTGATACTGTTAAAGCACTGTTTCATTTTGAAGTCATGTGAGTTCAGGAATATCCATAAAGAGTTTTCCAGTAATCTCCCTTGACTTTCATCTTTGTCTCCTACGCTGACCAACCATCTTGTGTTGCTGCAGAGCCTGGGGGCCCACAGGTGTCTGAGAGGAAATCCATCATGTGCAACATGTCACCTCTCCGGAAAAGTGTAGCGTAAACCGACACCCTGTTTTCACTGATGACACAATGTGTGTGTTTTTAACTCTGAAAGGAAACGTCGCGTGCTACACCTTTCCAACCTTTGTTTCCTGCTTGCAGCTGCAGTTTAAAGCACCCTGGGAACTTTAAGCGTCAGCAGAGATATTATGAGACTCATTACAACGGGGTAATCTCTAAATCCACCCAGATACACTGAGCTATTGTTCTGGTTCTGCTTGCCGCTGGGGTCGGCTCCCCGACCGCAGAACGCTAACAGCCATTAGCGGCCGTCTTGTGTCCGAGCATTTGCAAAGAAAACACAGCGAAGAATGTGTCTGATCTGGCAAAGGTCTGATATTCAATCATTAACTAGAGACCGTGCAGCGCGTCGCCAATCACAGCAGCCTGTTTGGGAAATCAATGAAGCTGAAATCTACCCGGTTAACAAGGAACTGGTGTCCAAGAAAAATACTCAAAACACCTGAATAAACTGTGAAAAAATACAAATTCTATTCGCAGACACAAAAACAGAGCTGTGTGAAGAAATATCTGCAAGTCTGGCCAAAGTAAAAACAACACCATGGCCCCAGGCTGCAAATAAAAGAGGGATGAGACAAAGAGGAGCCTTTTTCAAACTATTCTTCCCTTATTTCTATTTAACAGGCTGTCCTCTCCGGTCACGGTCCTAATGCAACACAAACCCAGCTGCTAGGCCCACAAGTAACGATACAAGTCTTCACTGTGTTGCTACATTCAGGATAACTAAGGGACGGCGTGAAGCAGGAACATCCCATTCACTGATATTCACTTTTTGGACACAGCAGCGCTGGCTCAAGACGTACTGAGATTTTAAAAAAACACACATGAGAAACAGTGTTTGTAAAAGATAAAGACTGATGTGTGTGTGTTTATGGTTGTGAGTGTGGAGAAGAAGGTGTGTTTGTGTTTGCAGTGGGAGGCTGGGACAATCCGGGAAGGGAAGGCCCGGCCTGTGGGCTAGTGTCATTTTTCCACTTGAAAATAAGGGCGTCACCTGAGAACAAAGGCGAACCCAACTGACACAAAAGAGGACAAAAGAGATGTGCTACTGGAATTCAAAATGTGTCGATGCGTGTGTGCATGCTTGCACTTGTAAAAAAAAAAGACTTTGCATCCGGCTTAAACAGTGCATTAAGTCTACTGTGCACGACGAAGCTGGAAAAACCTGGCTTCCTTCCTGAGAGCAGCTTTTACTTTTATTTTTGTCCTAAACTCATTATTTCCTGTGTGGATTCGCACCTTCGTTCTTCATTCTTCTTCATTTTTCATCTCAAGTTTATACTAATGCTTGAATGAAGTAACTAATTATTTGTTAATTTACTGACGGAAAACTTCAGAAGCGACTGACCGTTTGTTTCTGCCTCACAAAACACAGAATATCCTGTTGAAAAATGGACTAAAAACTTTAAAAGTGGTTTTTAAAATTGCACATAAAAGTGCATCTTTCAAATCCACACACACAAAAAGCGTTATATTTAAGAAAAAGCAATATAATAATATGATATTGCAATGATACTGGAGATACCGGGTAGATATTGTAGATGTATGGGTTATTTTATTCTTAAATGGGACTGACCAGTATCAGTAGATAGTTTAGTAAAGCTAAACTTTTAAAAACTTTTTTATTCATTAAAAAAAAATCAGTACTTCTTTTATCTGGTACTTAATGCATCTCTCCTTATTATTATTATTATTAGTGTCTTACATGCTACAAGAAGCAGTCAGAGAGCTGTCCGTTTGGTGAATCAGGAACTTTGACAGCAGAGTTAAAGTAACGGATACTCGGACTCGGAGCTACACAAGAGCACATTTTCTTCATCTTTAAACAACTCAAACATTTAGTTGAGGTTAAGGTGAAAGCTATAGATGAGTAACAACAAAGTCACAACATTTCTACCTAAGAGTATTCAAATTGCTTCACAGCTGGGATGATATAACAGGAAGGGAAACGGTGATGGCCACAGAACTGGGAAACTAAGCTGCAACAATGAACCAGAACTGTTGCTTTTCCCATTAACACATTTATACAAATACAGTTAGAATAGCAGTCAGTCGCACATTATTCTTCTCTATGCAGTGAGCTATCAGGTGGTAGCTGGCATGAGTCATTTATTGAGTTAATAGAGATGATGAATCATGACTAATGAGCTGATAAAATAAGTTTTGAACAAAGCAACCGGGACTTAGTTAAACACTACAGTAGAGCAGCTGTGTTCTTGGAGATGTTTACCAGTGAAAATATGCAGAGAAAGTTCTGAAAATGAAGCTGTAGCAGATGTTCCAGCTGAACATGAAAAAGGGAGCCATAGCCACTGTTTGCATTAAAAAAAGTGAGACATCGAACAAACATCCATTTACTGCACAAGCTGTTGAGATAAAGTTGTCTCCAGACAAAATAACAAGCAATTTGCTGCTTCACCTTCTCTGCAAACGTGCTTTGAATGTTAACTTAGATTTGCATCCTCAACATCCTCAGGTAAAACCGTTAAGTGAAGGACATTTGAGTCAGGTATGAGCTGTAAGTTTGTTTGCTGGAGATACTGTCTATGACAAATAAACAAGCTATAAATCAAGATATCCAGCCACCATAAACCAAAAACATGGATTCTTGGACAATCCAGTGCATAAAATGTGGTGAACACACAGTCGTGCATGAAAAAGCAATAGTACCGTTAAATATAGAAAAACTGTTTCAATCTTTCAAATACAGTGAAATGTAATTAAACTTCCCACCACTAACAATAACAACTCAAAAGTACTTCACAGAATCCCAATTCAAGGAAAACTAAACATCTTGATGCTTTTCTTTAGTTGCCAAAAAACTAACAAACATCTGCAAACATCTGGCTCCTCCTGAGTCTAACATAAATGGCTTAGAAAACCTACAATTCACAAAAAATAACAACGCTCTAAAATCAATGTTATTGTCCATTATTAATAAATTAAAAGATCTAATAATAAAAGTTCATGTTATAATCTAATAGTACTGATCTAGAATGAATTCAGGCTTTCATGCAGGAAAATATTCCTACATTTTTAGGAACTGAACATTTTTTTTCACAGAGAGGAAAAAGTGTCAGGATTTCTGTAGGCGTGTGCAAGGGTTAAGCTTGCTAAGTATCTCTGCAGTAAATGCAGGTTTCAGTCATCTCCCGCTGAGCTGAACTGAACTGAACTGAACTGAAATTAGTGAGTACATACTCACTAATTTTCAGTGAAGATTTTGCACACATGAGAAAAAAATTGCCACATTTTCTTTACAAAAAGACACAAAATGACCACAACACCTCACACTGATGCTCTGAGACTGAAAGAAAAGCTCACAAATGATAAGAAAAAAATTTATTTTGTTTTCTTTTTTATTTAGAATTAAATGGCTAAAAAATGAAAAAAAATAGCAAATTATCCAGATTTTTTTTGTGTCCATTTTTGGGGTAATAAACAAGAATAAGTGACTGCTGTTCTTGTACGTTTTGTTGATAATAAAACACTAAATGTTCTAAAATTTTACAATGGAAAAAAAGTTAAAAACACAATAAACAAAGTTTAAGATAAATTTGACTTCTGGCATCATTATCAGATACCACAATAACACCATATCTTTGAATCATCTTAGGTTAATGAAATAAAACATCGGTCATTAATAAAGCATCAACATATCCACAGTGAAGCTTCACTGACCTGCACTTTCTCTGCAAATCTATTTTAAAAGCAGCCAAATCAATTATTCTGTGTAAACTGTGTGACTTTACACACTGCACTGAAAATAACACTGTCCTGGTTAGAGGTCATCTTTCTATCAACAGCTGAGTTCAGTAACAGCAGAGTCTGACGCCTCTGTTGACAGGAATGAGCAGCAGAAACTTTACTATTCATGAGAGGGAGCAGGAGACGGGCTTTGGGGGAGTTGAGGGATCTTTAATATCTAGGAATGCAGTCATATATCCCACACAGTTGTCTGTGCAAACAGCTGGGGTTCTGCAGCATCAGTAGCATAATCCTGACCCAGGAACAATAGCCAATTTTTATTTTTTTTTACATTTCAGCGGATTTCTTAAAGAAAAATGCAGAATCTGTTGGAAGTTGACAATCACACCACAGCTCCAGTTTGTTTCTATAAATGTTCAAATTGGCTTATTATAAAAAATCAACACACAAAGATCAACACAGGGGCCTGTTTTTTAGTTTCATATTCCTCCAGTAAGGTTGCTGTAGGGTGACTGAGCAGGTATCTGAAGCACGCTGAACAATCTGATCACAAGCATCAGCATCCATTACATGGAGATCATATCACGGAAATAATGCTCAGCATAGGTGGAAAAAAGTTAAGTTCTGTGTAAAAACAGGCGGAAATGGGGGGAAAACTGCAGCGTGTTTGTGTGTTGAACCGTTTCCATCCTCCCACCCCATCCTCACCCCTAGAACAACAGAAGAATTTGGCTTCCATTCGCTCCCTCACACACAGAGAAAGAAGAGCAGATGCGAGCCAAACCGCTGCATACCAGCTTGGATTTAACCCTGGGTATCATGAGAAATCTCAGTCCCCCCCCTCACAGGAAAACTAAGCTTCCCCTCAGTTCCCATCTCATCTCCATCATTGCTTCCTGGTCTCTTGGCAAACCCTCATTTTCCTCTGTCTGACTGAGAACCACAGATAACTGGTCTGAGCTATAGGTTGTTTCACTTTGTATGATAAGCAGCTGGATTTGTGACTTTACCATATCAAAGTGTGTGAAGGTGTGTGATTTCCCACCTTGAAGCTGGAAAGCTCTTGCTTGGTGAAGCCATTACTGTGGATGATTTTCATCTGTTTGACCAGAGTGCTTTTACCGCTCTCTGCTGCACCTGTGGGAGGGTTAGTCGGTTAAAGCGTCTTTACCTGCGCATTTCTTCACCTGTGGCCTGTTTTAATCTGAATGGCATGTGTTTGGCTCCTAGAAAAGACTTTAACACATCTAAAAAGGCACATTAGAGGTTCTCTGAGGCCAGATTTGATGCTATGGTCAGCAATCTCACCTAGAAGGAGAATTTTAACCACATTCAGCTCCCGCTTTGCGTATTCGTACAGGTCTCTGTCTATCTTGGCACTCTGTATCTTCGCCTTCTTCTCCTCCTCTGTAGCTTCGGTACCGAGGCACAGTCCCATCCTGAGCGATCATCTCCTCTCCAAACCCGGCCAGAGAGGAAACCAAAAGCTGGCTGATGCAAACTGTTGCATGTAAAAGTTTTTCTCTCGTTTTCTTGGTCAGAAAAAAACAGCAGGGTCAATTTGCGCAAAGGACAAAAAAAAAACTCAAATTAACCTCAAGCCATCTCCGAAAACTCCGTCAAACTCACAAGTGTCGCTAGTCGTCAAAACCTCCAGGAAAAGCTGATTTTACGCGTCGCTGTTGGAGCTTTTTT
The DNA here is from genome assembly GCA_036024015.1 of Craterocephalus amniculus. Classification (NCBI taxonomy): domain Eukaryota; kingdom Metazoa; phylum Chordata; class Actinopteri; order Atheriniformes; family Atherinidae; genus Craterocephalus; species Craterocephalus amniculus. The sequence continues at coordinate 9,936 of JAVQJG010284820.1, read as the reverse complement.
TTTCCTTCTTGTGCCAGCGTCAGATTTCAGCGTTAACAGAAGCGCATAGCTGAGCCTCTCTGTGCGCCGCAGCGGTTCAAACTCTGCTCTGCCGCCTTCGCAAAGACCCCAGTTAATCCCAAAACTGCCTCCTCCCACTGCAGTCTGCTGCCCAGATGGGAACCTTCCATACTTCCCCGGGAAGTGACGTGTGGAGGTGCTGCTGCGCGTGATCCGATTGTCACACCTGGCATACCAAAAGCTACAGCCTCTACTACCTTCATCATGTGGCCGCGGTGCAAAGTTTATTTACTTGTTGTGCACTTCAGTTTCATACACAATGTGCATAACCAGCTGATATATGAGGAAGTATCCTTTCAGAGATCAAAATAATAAAACGAATGACCAGTGAGACTGGTTTTATGTTGATTCATTAAATTTAGCAAAAAAAAAGGTGTTTTGGTTGATTATTTTTATTGTAATAATGTTTCATGGCAAAACATTTGATATAGCTGGAAAGCATCTTTATTTCACTTTTAAATGACACCACATTAGTCAGGATCATGCATGTGTGGGAGGAGCAGCATAGTTGCTTCCAAAAACCAGCTGATCCAACAACTGCAGTTGTCCTCAGGTACCTGAGGTACCGGCAGGGGTGCTGCTGAGTCCATGCACCTCTGAGCATGAGTTGGGATTGATCAAAGGTCAAAATGTGAACATGCAGCAGCAGAAGGGTAGAAGCTTTTTGTGGAGGTAGTGTGATAGTGGGGAGTGGCATCTCCCTCATTGGAAAAGCCTTCTCATCACTGGAGGCAATCTCGGTGTGGAGATGTCCAGATGAAGTTGTGCAAATGACCATAAAAGATTGAAAATGATCCAAGTAAGACATAAAAACTCAACAAATCCATGCAATTTTTCCCACACAGACATTTATTTACGAGTGAGATCCAGAGTGTAATGGCTATAATTATACTTATGTTCTTTAGTAGTCAAAAGAGGGAAAATGATCCATAAATGGATGCATAACAACATGTAGCATAAGTTATATTTGTGATTGTTTCATGTATTCATCGGTCAATGTGTCTTAGTCCTCAGTGGGATATTTTAATTCCATGGATATGGTGAAATACGGCATTATCAGTGTTACAGCAACAACTAAAAATGACCTGGTTTTATAATTCTGTTTAAAAACGGTTTTAGAGCCACGATACACTCATATCATCTGAAACATCATGAACCTTCCCAGCATCTTCGGGTTTCACGGACAGGTTGACTTTCTGTCCTCAGAATTAGAAATATTTTGAGCACCACAGATATTCAGAGAATTGGTCTGCTGTGATTTTTCTTTTTTTAAAATAAAACCCAACTCTGCTTGTTTTCCACTGAATTTGAACTGAAGAACTCCAATAACCAACTTTTACGACTATGCTTCATTAACTGTTTTCTTTTTGTTATAATTTTCCTCTTTGTAACCTTTCATGCATATCTCTAAACATATTTAGTTTTAGTGAACTTCCAGTTTACTGTAAACAAATTGTTAAACTCTGCTCTCAGGTAATCTGTAATACATTTACACTCATTTCTGTTTATTCAAATGTTGGGATTTGTTTTTTATTTATATATGTGTAAATATAACATTTATATTTATATTTTGTATCCTCATTTCATATTTAATATGCACCACCTGCATATGAGCGCTCATAAAACTGACACTAGATGGCTGGATTGAACTGTGTTTGAACTATACTGTATGATGGAGGACTAGAGAAGTGCAGTAGATCCTGTTACTCTCATCTCTTTTAAGAAAAACTAGGTTTCCTTAATATTTCAGAGTTATAATGAAAGTAATTTCTATAAACCGGGAAATGGCTGTTGGATAATGGGTTGATGGCCAATTCTTTTGCAATCAAGTATTTATTTCTAAAGGTCAGGAGACCATTTTTATTATTTTGAGTAGAGCATAATCAAAAAGATTCAAAACATGACTTTAGATGTAGATTAAAGGGTTTAAACTAGGGATGCAAACTATCAAGTAATTCAATAATCAATAGCAGTTTCACCTTATCGATCGATGATTGATTAATTGACAAGTGGCAATTTTTCTGAGAGGCTGAAATTCCCTCTTGATCACTGGGTTCCTTTCTATAAAAATGCTATCTATTATAATTATAAATTTAATTCAACATAATAAATTAAATCATTACATTCAGGCTGGTGAGGAAAATGATTAGTTGCAATTAAATGATCTTTATGTAGAAATTTCTTATCAACGATTAATTGATAATCCATGAATTGTTTGCATCCCTAGTTAAAACAACAAACTTTGCAATTAATGTGTAGAGATTGAAGCACATTTCTACCTTTTCTCCACATTTTCACAAGCTGAAAGTAACTGGACCACGGAGTGAAAATAGTTTGATCAGCTGGTCTGGAGTCCTGAGGGCTGAATTTTCATAGCCGTTCATGGAATTTCTCACAGTGATGTTTAAGGAGGTGAAGATTAGTATGGAAGGAAGGAAAGTCTGAGAATGTACAGAAAGTTTGCCCACTGTGGGTTATGATCATTGCAGATAGGTGGAAGTCTCTTCATGGAAAAGTTCTTTAATGAGTCAGTCACATAATCTTTGCTTTTGCTTCTCAGATAATGAAGCCAGTCTTTATGTAAAATACTTGTATTAGTGCATCAAACTGTTATGTCAGTTTGATCCACACCTTCTAGACATTAAGGTAAATTTGGAGCGAAGAAATTAAAAAAACTTGATTCTTCTGAAGTTCAAGCAACATTCTGATAGAAAACCTTGGAACTGAATAAAACTGAATCTCCAATTTACCTGCACCTGTTTTATGACAGAAACAAAAATATCCAAATTCTGACTCTGTGTGTGTGACTCAATGTTTTTATTCACTTGAATTGCTCCTTAATGCTTGTGTCGGAGCAGTATGACCATGGGTTGACCAGTTGGCTTTCATTGTTTCTGTGCCTGTGGCCTCATTTCGCCGCCTCAGCGAACCGTAACTATGTGCTGATCAAACGGCTCGCGGTCATAAGGCTGCACACGTTACGACTGCTGCAGGAAACACACAACACGTTTCACTGATCACTCATTTATTTCATGGAGCCGCCTTTACACGCCCACATAGTTACTGAAAAGCTGCGAAATCTTATAGCAATATAACTCTTTTTTTCCATTTTCAGGCCACAATCATCCATCTTCCAACCCACAAACACACCTACGACAATTCGTCTTCATTGAACAGGAAAAGCGACGGCGACCTTTAACAGCTTCCCTATGACACTGCAGGTTTTTGGATAGTCGCATGAAAAAAGAGAAGAAAGAAGACTTACAGAGATGTTTGGGTTTTTTAAAGTGGGGCTACGTGAAGCACTTATATAGAGAAAATACAATCGTCTCCAAACTGTGAGTTTTCTCACAGGCCTGAACATAGACAACTTCACAGAACCCCCCTTAAAAAAAATTTCCCTTTAGCTTTCTGACAGCTGCAGAGATACACGGGCGGTTTCGTCTGAGTACAATCGGACGCTGGTACAAATCACAGCCCTTAAAATATTCAGAGATTCAGGAATGAGGCACTACTTTCATTTATAACTCACTGACTACCATCCATTCATGCACACGCACTCATACACATAGTGCAATTTTAGTTAAAAACCCATAGATTAATTAAATTCACAGATCATTTGATAAAATAATGTTTGTTTTTACAGGATGGACAACAACAAAGTGAGGCATTAAAAACAAAGCACATTCAACGCGACAGATGCTACGTCTAAAACTGATCATTAAAACTAATCTGATTAAAAATCTAAAAACAGATCAGACAAAGACTCTTTGTCAATAAGTTATGGATCATTTCAGTCTCAACGGATCACGTTTGCTTGTAGTGTGTGACAAACATAAAAAGACAAAACGTGACAAAGAATAAAACAAAGTGGAGAGGGGAAAGAATTAAAGGGATTTTGCTGTTAAACTGTGTTTTGTGTTTTTGAAGCAGGATTTAGCTTGAACTGGACGAGTGTAGTTACAAACTGGCCAGATCCAGCTGAGGACTCTCCGTCTGCAGAGTCGTTCCTCTAAAAGCTGAGCGCACCTGGACGAGTAAAACAGCTTAAAACCGTTGGAGCTCACTAGTGGACATCCTGAGCTGCACTTTCATCCTGCTGCTCTCTCCTCTTCATCGCCTCAATCACCGCCATCTCCTTGGCCTCCTTCTTCTGATTCCTGGCTTCAAACTGCAGCCTGAGAGTAAAAGAAGTGGTGTGAAATAGGGAATTAAGATTCTTGCACATCAAGATTCTGAATCATATCAAAATTTCCAAGAATTGTTTTTTTTTAAGTCTTAAAAATTATTTGACTACTTTCAAAACTACTTCTAAGTGACAAAAACATGTTAAACTTTGCAAGATTAGCAAAATTTAAACCTTTTTTTTGATGAAAATAATCAGTTTTCTTCTGGCTTATAGAGGAATGGAGTTAATCAGCACCTTATGTTACTAAAACAGGATTGAATGTGAATAAAGGGGAATTTCGCTTTTTTGAAGCTGGGGTCTGCTTTCATCTTTCCTTTTATACATGTGAGTGATTGAGAAAGGAATTTTCCAGTATTTAGCTGGGCAGGCAGCTAGCAGCAGAGCACATCTATGAAAGGAAAGATGAAAATAGACCCCAAGTTTTAAAAAAATCGGAATGCCCCTTTAAGACCGGTTTGAATCAAGAATCAATACAGAATCGAATTGTCACCTCAAGAATTGTAATAGAACTGAATCGTGAGTTGCAACAAGATTCAGATCGATGGTGTGAAAACACAGAGAGTGAGGACATTTAAACGAAGATGTCTTAAGGACAGTACAGTCCCTCACCTGTTTTCTATGATCCTCTGGACAATGTCATCAGTGGTGAGATTGTTCCCGCTGTCGATGGTCCTGAATATCCCTCTTTTCTTAGGTTCCTGAAGAAAAAACACAGGTGGGTGCATTAAACTCGGCAGAAGTAAACCATTAATCTCCTGTGCATGATGAAGTCCAGCCTTCAGAGCACCTTACAAATAAGACACATGTTCTCATGGTGGACATCCTGGTCTGAATGTGCATGTGAAGCATCAAAATTCAACATTATCTTTTAAACAGACAGCGTTCTTACCGCGTAGGGGTCTGAGGCATCCTTGTCCGGGAAGACCTCCGTCTTGCCATGGCACACCATATCCACCTGCACATTTATGCAAAAGTACCTCATTTAACCAACCAAGAACGGACGTGTTTCTGTGCGACATGGTCACAAAGGGGTGTTAGAAAGCAAGCTGCAGCATCCCGGGTCTAATGAAACCCCACTTTACGACTTTTTTTCCTGCTCTGACCAAAATGTTAGAGCTGCTCTTTGCTCTATGGCGCCATGCAACAAGCCAGCAACTGTATATCAACACAATGTTCATTTTGAAAAATGCTCCCTGGCTAATTCAGCAAAGAAAGACAAGATGACATCTGAGGAAGTGTAGAAAAGAAAGAGAGAAAGGGACAGAGCAAGAATAAAAACTGAAGTCAACATCGACTGACTTTTAATGACAGGAGGGAGCTCAGAGAAGAGACAGGATGCAACCAAATGCAGTTACCCTTCAATATGGCCGTCACAGTATGAAATCTGTCCATGTTCAGCCGTGGGGGTTTAAGTCTAAGCAGTGCTTACTTAAAGTATTAAAACTGTACTTAAATTAAACGTAAAACATGTACTTGCCACATATATGTCAGCTACTGTAGATATGACACCATTTTTTTTATTACGGTGTCTCTGAATGGACAAAAAACTGTGTATGAATTGAAAATCCTCTGAGCTTTAAACCTGGAGCTTTGTTCGATAGATGCTATAGCCAGAGGTGCACATATCTGGTCCTTCAGAGTTACCCTGAAACTTTTATAAGTGTTCCTTCTCCAACACACCTTAATCGTGTCTGAATCAGCTCATATGCAGCACATTCAGCTCTGCAGGCTGCTAACAACACGTTTATACTGGATAATTCAGATGTGATGATATGAAATAATTTCTATGCCCATCTTTACCACCAGATGTCAGTAATTCTAAGTGTAAATCTACAGAGATCATAACATACACACATGCTAGTTTTATTTGTTTTTATGTCTGTTTTTTTAGTGTCTATCTGTTTCCTTTTTATATATTTGGTTTTAATAATTCTCCTAGGGTGTTAATATTTTCATATATTCTTTTTATTGTTCTATTTCTATTTGATCTTTATGTTATTGTGCAGCACCTTGGTCCACACTTTGTTGTTTTAAGGTGCTTTATAAAATAAAGATGGTATGGTAAGGAAAATATGTTTGCAACAGCTCAAATGTGAGCTTTGCATCTTGCTTTCAATCTCCTTCTCCACATTGTTTGTTGACTCTATTGCTGATTTAAAGGATAGCCAAGTATCAAAGTCAGAGTCAAACCAGAACCTGGTGTTTATTTATACGACCGATCAATGCTGCCATTGCAACATAAAACTTCCTGCCCCTAAATTTCTTCTAACTGTTCAAACTGAAATAAGTACTCTGTGTAATAAACTTCTGCTCAAATAAAGTAAAGCAAGGCAAGTGATTTTGTAGAGCACATTTTCAGGTTCAAGACAATTAAAAGTGCTTTACATAAAAGATTAAAAGCATTACTGCAAGAAAGATTTTACACAAAAATAATTTAAACACAAAATCATTAAGAAGATTAAAAACAATAGAAGTTAAAAGATACCATGCAGAGTAGACGTAAGAAGGAGTTTTACCTTAAAGTGATCCAGCAGGTCCTTCCCCACCGCATAGGGAGCACCAATCACCACTTCTGACACATACTACACACAGAAGAAATGTAAGAGAAAAGTGAGTTTTCATAAAATGAAACACTTTATTCTCACTTCTGCAGTCATGTGACCATGTCCAGGTTTAAGCAAAAAGCATTTTTCAGCGCCCTCCTCCTGCTACTTGCTGGGAAATTCTGCATCCTGTCATCAGGCTCAGAGTAAAACTGATGGCAGCTTTGTGGTTTTTACAGGAGGATTGTGTAACAATCTTATAACTGACACAAACACGCATAATTGCAGATAGGCTACAATGACTCATTGTTCTTGTTTGATAGCTGACCAGCAGGGAAGAAGGGCAGACAGCCAATCACAGCTAGCGGCACCACGAGTACAGCAGGCGGGAAAACGCCCCGCTGAGTTTAACTCTGAACAATGTGTGTGTTGGAGTGTGAGCTCACCCGACACGCGAGGACACTCAGGGTCCTCTCATGGATGTTCATGATGGGGTAGTTTTTCCCCTTGTAGCGATTCACTTCCTAAAGACAGAGAAGAAATGGGGGCATGTGTTTTATCATGCTTGATCACCAAAACTCAACTAGAGGGACCAGTCTACTGTCTGGCTGCTCCTGCTTTGACTGCTCCCAGATCTGTTTGTTATGAAAGCTACCAACACATCAGGGAGCGCTGAACACATTCTTCTGTGAGACCATTATTAGTGTATAATTAGGCGTACCTGGTCAAAGTGCAGACCTACGATGACGTACGGCCTCTCCGCCTGTTTGTAGACCATCTCCAAGAAGTCAACATGACCAATGTCTGCAAAGAGTTTGTAGTCAAGGCAGCAACAAAGTCGTGTTTTAAGGGGGTATGACCTTATCTATTTATTTTTTTATCATAGGATTTTAACCACTATCATTATCAGAGGCTGTCAGTCTGAAGAATCAGGAATGGATTCTGATGAGGAAGCTAAGCTGCTCAGAGGGAGATCACAGAGGAAAAATGTTCTCTATCTAAAACTCAAACCTCAAAAATTTGAATTTGGTTTAAGCTAAAGCTATATATAGCAATTTTTCCACCATGCAACTGTTGCATCAGATAGTTTTCTCTTCATTAATAATCTCCCAGCAGAACAATGTTTGCGCCTTACTGCGGGCGCGATGCACTGGACTATGTATCGCTCAGCCAGTCTAATTCCAAAACACCAATCACAAGACGGGAAAAAAAAACCTCCTGATAGACTAATCTACACACAGACATAACTAAATTAATCTTTTTAAAGTTTTCTCTACAGATGGAATAATTTCTAGAACGGTGTATGTCCACAGAAAGCCCAGTGGAAACACTGGAGAAAGTATACCAGGCCTGTAGGTGGAACGGTAACATTGCCACAGAAATACACCAAAACAGAGAATACATGGAGCGAGCACACAAACCCTTGATGCATGGGTTCATATTCATGGTTTACACGGCATAAAGGTTATGAGTGTAGTGATCGATTCAAGGAAGAAGCATTTGGGCTGTAAACACCAGAACAGATGGTTTTAGAAAAATTAGCTTTTTCCCAAAGCTTCCAGTTCCATGTGGATGAAATGTCCAACGGTTGGCAGCAACATGCAAGCAATGATGCCAAACAACATGGACATTCCTGCATTGATCGATACGGTGTTTATATGATAAAGTTGTTTTAGATGTTTAGATTTGCTCTTCAATAACTTCATAGCCATTAGTAGCTTAAATCCTCCATAAAAATTCCTCCCTGACTCTCTGACTGCAGACTAGGGATGGGAATAATTAGTCAATAATTGATTAATTGATCGTTAAGATTTTAATCAATTTAAATTTTTTCTACTTTCATTTAATTAAAATATAGCCTGTAGATATTGAATTTTGACATATAAATATTAACGATTAATCGATAATTGATCTTTAACTCTCCTGATAAACGATTAAGGCAATTTAATCGAATGCCCATCCCTACTGCAGACACATTTCACAAGCAACTTCCAAACACTTAATTATCACATTAGCTGAGCCATTTCACACGAGGAGGATACGGAAGAGGTCAAAAGCCCCGGCCACGTAGATGATGGTGTCTCCAGGCTGAGGTTCTTTTCCTGAAGCAAACTGGATGATCTTCTGGGACGTCTGCAGGAACTGACAAACCCCCGTCCACGGGCTGCGCCCTGTAGGACCCTGGAAGAGCAGATTATCCAGAAATGAATCATGCTGTCTCATCTCTGTCAGGGATATTTGCTAAAGGTTGAGACTCATAAATATTTCAACATTTTCACATAATACCTTTCCAAAGTTGTCAGTGTGCTGCTGGTAATCTGGGTTATCCTGCAGAGAGGGGGATCATCTATTAAACATCAATATAATAAAAAATCATTCTAATCCTAAAAACAGGCGCACACTCACCATGTTGCTGTGGTGGGCTTTGGTCATGAGAAGCATTCGTCCCACTAGGTCAGTGGTGGAGACACCCTGAGTGCGCTTGCATTCCCGATAGCGCCCGGCACACTTCACCTCTTCATACGTGTCCTTTCCATCCACTGTGAGCGTGATGTCATCTGGTAAACAGAAAAACAGTCTCACCATGCCGGGAAGCTCCAACACATCGCGTATGTGTACATCGCCGCAACAAAGAGGGTTGTGACCAATCACATCTACTGAGCTCAGTCAGGGTCCAAAGAGCAGATTAGTTCTGACTCACCTCCGTGCACACAGAAGTCACAGTTGTATTTGTCCAGAGTCTCAAGGGTGGTGACGTAAGGAGCGCCTTCGACAATCTCGTCCACCCATTTGATTGCTCGAACCATCTTGTAGCGCTCTTCCTGAGTGAACACCGGAGGACCCTTGTGCTTGGAAATTTCCGCTTGAAGAAGAGTTTAATATGAATTACTGATCAGCAACACAAACTTATAAACTACTGATAATGTGGCTGCTGGAGACTTTCAGCATTACGCTCTCTAATATGAGATATTTCTTATAAAATATTGGGTTTATGGGGAATAAAATACTACTAAGCTTCCCCAAGTTTTTATGTACTCATTAAGTAAGTAAGATGTAATATCTTTTTTTAATTCTTATTATTATTTATAAAATAGTAAATAAAAAAACAATTAAATAAATAAATAAAATGAAACAAATACATTT